>APFE030640605.1:4521-56063 GCA_000404065.3 Pinus taeda
AGTAGAAAGAGGATTGCATTCTGTCATGCCAAATCTGTTTAACAAATCTCCAATGTATTTCTTTTGAGAAAGAAATATGGATTTTGTATGTTGGGTTACTTCAATGCCAAGATAGTAATGAACATAGCCCAAATCAGTCATTTCAAAACCTTTTCCTAATTCTTTCTTTATGGATGCAATATAGCTTTCGTTGTTCCCTGTCATTAAAAGATCATCTACATATACCACAAGATATACAACTGTTTTGCCAACTTTCTTGACAATTAAAGTTGCATCATCAAGATCAAAATGATTGAAGTTGAGTTTCAGAAGATGACCAGTTAGCTTTTCATACCAGGCTCATGGTGCTCTTTTGAGGCCATACAAGGACTTCACAAGTTTGCATACTTTATGTTCATGTCCTTTCACAGCAAATCCTTCAGGCTGAGACATAAAAACATTTTCTTTTAGATCTCGATTTAAGAAGGCAGTTTTTACATCCATTTGATGGACTTTCCAACCGTTCTGAGCTGCTAGTGCAAAGAGTGTCTGGATGGTGGCCCATTTTGCTGTGGGGGCAAAAGTTTCCTGATAATCGACCCCTTCCTTCTGTGCAAAACCTTTTGCCAAAAGCCTAGCTTTGTGCTTGTCAAGTGAGCCATCAGCTTTGCACTTGTTCTTGTAGACCCACTTGCAGCCAATTGGTTTGGTTCCAAATGGAGGATCAACCAGCTTCCAAGTGTCGTTCTTTATGAGAGCATCATACTCCTTTTGCATTGCTTCTTTCCATTCATCATGAGAAGCAACTTCTTTAAAGGAAGTTGGTTCAAAATCTATAGACAAGTTCAATTCACAATCATAAGAAACATCCATATCAACATGTGAATTAGATTCATCTACATCACCTCCATTTTGTCGGTTCGAATTTCTGGTTCGTGTTTTTCCAATTTCATCAAGGTGAACACTTTCAAGTGTCTTTGTCAGCCATTTTCGGGGACCTTTCTGAGATAGTCCAGGCTGCTCTATTGCTTGAGTTGGGAGTGAATCAAGATTGAGTCTCCCAATTCTATCAATTACATCACTTAAAGCATCATCCATTGTTGGAGTTTCAGTCGAGGGAGAGTATTCTTCAGAAGAAGATTCCACATGTTGATCTAGTATAGGAATCCCCCCTTCAAGATGTGGAATCTAGTTTTGAAATTCTTAAAATGATTTTGTTTTTGTGAATCTATCCAAGCGATCAAGTTTCCGCTCAACAACATTGTCAGATTTGGATGATTCAAGAGAAATTATATCTCTAGATATAACAAACTTTTTATTTTCTTCATCATAGAGGCGGTATGCTTTGGAGGTGTTTGAGTACCCCGGAAAGATACACTTACGACTTCTAGCACCAAGTTTGTTTCTATGTACCTTTGGTATCAAAGCATAACAGGAGGAACCAAAAATCCTGAGATGTTTTACCGAAGGAACATGTCCATACCACAATTGATAAGGAGTCTTGTTTCTTATAGCACTAGATGGACATCTATTCTTTATATATGCAGCACATAGAACAACATCAGCCCAAAACATTATCTTTACATTTTTGAAAAAAAGCATGGATCGTACCATATTCAGGATTGTTCTATTCATTCTTTCAGCTACACCATTCTGTTGGGGATTATAAGGCACAGCTGTTTGATGTTTAATCCCATGTTGGCAAAGATAGTGTTCAAATTCATTTGATGTATATTATTTTCCATTATCAGTGCCAATAGACCTAATATGAGATTGTGCATCATTTTCAATCCATTTATGAAAATTCTTGAATGTTAGGAAAACATCATATTTGCTTTTCAATAAATAAACACTACACATTCTGGTGTAGTCATCAATAAATGTCATGATATATTTATTTCCATTTGCAGCAGGAACAGGCATTGGACCACATAAATCTTAATGAATAAGTTCAAGCTTCCTATGTGCCCTTGAATGTGAGTCATGAAAGGACTTTTTGCTATGCTTTCCTAAAATGCATGCATCACACTGTTTAAGTTTTCTAGGAATTGTAGGCAAACCAGCAACACCATTTTTCTTCAATAAGCAGAGACTATCATAGTTTAAATGTCCAAATATAGCATGCCATCATAAACTTGATGGAAGTGTACCTTCTTCATGATGAGAAATATATGAGAAATGTTGTGCATGAGCAGATGTTCCTTGCAGTTTGAAAAGTCTTTCTTCTTCTATTCCCCTCATGAAAAGTGAGTGATCAGATGCTTTTCTTATCTCAAGCTTGTCATCAAACATATGAATGGAGTGAGCTTGCTGGCGGATATGGACCAAGGACAACAAGTTTCTCTTGATTTGGGAGATCAGTAGACCAGAGTTTAAGCCTGATTGTGCCAAGCCCTGATGGCTTGATTTTTACTGATCTGCAAAGTATACTACTCCATCAACATTGTCAATGAAATCTTCAAAAAAATCTTTTCTATGAGTCATGTGACAGGTTGCTCCTGAATCAAGCAGCCAATCATTTTTCCAGGAAGCAAGTGAAGTATTAAACAAATCTTCATTTACTCCAATGTTACATTGTGCCTCAACATAGTGAGCGGATTCAGGTGCTTTACCTTTGTCTGTATCATCAGTTTTACCTTTCTGTTGGTTTCTTCTCTGCTCAATTTTGTCCCATGGTAGCTTGCATGTAGAGGCATCATGTGATCCATTTCTTTTGCAGCGAATACAATGTAAATCTGCCTTTTCTCCTTAAGAATGTCTGCCCCCCCTACCTCTGAAATATCTTCCTCTTCCTCTTCGTCCACCTCTTCCTCTTGTAGAATCTTGAGTAGGATACTTTTCTTTATGAGCCAGGCATATAGTCTCTTCAGAAGATTCAGGGGCTGTTTTCTTTCCAAAGGCTTTTTCTCTTTCAGCAAACTTTTTCACAAGAGAGTCAAAGGTTATATCTTTGAGATTTCCATTTGCTTGCAAAGACTCAAGATAATTGGAGTATGTAGGATAAAGTGCATTGAGAAAAGTAATAAGAGAGATATCTAGCTCAACTTTAGTGGATTTGATATCATGCATTATGGACTTTATTTCAGATGCAAGAGCAAGATGATCATTATTTTGCAGTTCAAGAGTGAAGAGTTTAATCATGAGTTGGACGACTTCAAGTGCAGAATGTGAGTCATAGAGTTCTTTCAGCTTTTGTAAGGCTTCAAAGGCAGTTGAATATGATGAAATGTGATGACTCACCTCCTTATTTACAGATGCTGCGATTAATGCATATGCTTTGCTATTCTTATTTTCCCAAATGGCGAGCTCTTTGTCTTATGTAGGCTTTTCTGGGTCATTGTCGCCTTCTCCGACACACACTCCTTTCCACAACTCATTGAAGATGAGGGTGTGTTGTATCATGTGGGACTAGTCAGGATAGTTCTCCTTGCCAGTGAGAACTATTCCTATGATAGAGATGATCTAATGCATACTGTAAAAAAATTACTTCTGTTGATAGAAAAAAAACTTTTGCTGATAGACTAATACTTCTGATGGCAAAAAAAACTTGCTCTTGTGGAGAAAAAACTTCTGTTGCTAAAAAAAGAATGCCGATAACCCTCCAACAAAGGCAAAAAATTTGCTCTTATGGAGAAAACAAAAACTTATGCTGCTAAAAACACTGAGATTTTGAGATGTTGAACTTCCTAGTAAAACGCAAGAGCGTTAACTATGTTAGCCACAACGTTATGAAAACAATATCATGAGAGCTCAACAGCGTGGTATATATGGGATATAGTCTATATGGAAACAATGTTGGCGTGGATACAACGTTATATATACACCAGTGTATTTCTGAAATGGAGCAACAATGTTATATATACCAGTGTGTTATATATACCAACGTATTAGTGAAATGGAGCAACAACCAGCGTATTAGTGGAATGGAGCAACAACGTTATATATACCAGTGTATTATATATACCAACATATTAGTGAAATGGAGCAACAACCAGCGTATTAGTGGAATGCCCCCCAAACATTATATATACCAGCACCGTATAGAGGTCACAACGCTTATATATATATGTATACCAGCAAACCACGAAACCTCCCAAACGTTATATATATCAGCACCGTATAGAGGTCACAGTGCTTATATATATATATATATATATATATTATATATATATATATATATATATATGTATACCAGCAAACCCCAAAACCTCTGTTGCTTCTTCAGCAAATCGATGGTCGTCGCGCTATAGCCGCTGATTGGAAAAATATTGACCAAACAGAGTTACGAAGTCTGGATATTGTAAAGCTACAGGGGCCGACGAGCTGGATCATGAACGAATATAGGCTGCATGTCGTGCAGCAACCCTAGAACAATAGGCAAGTTTTGTAATCTGGGGATCAACGAGGTTGTAAAGATGAAATCGTTAACCTTGAAAACTGCCCACCAGTATCAAAATAATACTCAAACTAAGAGTGAAGCAATTTGAATCAGAAGGAGCATGGCGGTGTACGCCAGAATGTATGTGTGCCAAAATTCATTTCAATCCAGGAACAGTTTTGATATTGAGTGAATTCAGGGCAGCGCGTGGTAGAATGACAGAGGCATTTGAGGACAGAGCTCATGTCAGAACTAAGGGAGTTACAGCTATTTTAAGGATTGGCTTTGATACCATGTCAGGCGAGGAGTAACTCCAGAAAAACTGATACGATTATTTCATTAGGTAGCTATTGTTATATACACATGAATGTGACTGATCAGTTCATCTTCTTGATGACTGTTCACATTCAAGAAGATTAGATGTCAATAATTAAAATTAAAATTATTAATTTTATTCCATTATAATTTTAATAAAAATGGTATCATTGGTTTTTCATAAAATTAATAATTATGGTAATTTTAATAGAAAAGATATCATTGGTTTTTTATAAAATTAATAATTTTGATGTTTTTATAAGATTAATTTCTCTAATATATTTAAATAAAAAAATCTTTAATCAAATAATAACATGAGACTGTATACCAAAACTATGATATACAAAACTTATTACATATAATTGATAATAGCAGTAAAGACAACAATAATGAATATATCCGATGATTAAATGTATTCTTTTAGGTTGTTTACCCATTTTCTTATATTTAAAGGAATAGGTTTTTAATTAATCAATAAAACAATTGGGTATTATTTTAAGCTTTATAAAGTATATATTGCCTAAATAATTTATAAATTAAAAAAGAAATAAAATCATATATATTTAATTATTGTTAAGATAACTTTTTTATTAAAATTATATTAATGTTAAAAATTAATTCTAAAAACTTTATTATCTAAATCAATTATATATATATATATATATAAAAAGTATATATTATATATATATATGTGTATATGTATATGGGACATGGATATATATGTGGATTTTTTAAAGAAAAAGTGGGAGAAGGCCTAACACCTTTACATTTGATTTATGTTACAACATATGCATCAATATCAAATTAAAATGAGAGTTTATTATGTTGAAGAAGGTTGTCCCAGATTATATCAAATAAATACAACTGTAAATTCTGTAATAAATCCCCAAAAACTGTATAAATTTACAAAATTCATACTATACATCAGAGGAGAAGAAGAGTACTAGCCAAAAAATCCAAGAAAGGTGAAATATAGAAAGGAGTGAACGGAGATTATGACCACTCTCATCCAGTCCTCATGGATGACTAGCTCTTTTTCCACCAGAGTGATAAACCCGGAGTTTGGTTTCCACTGCAATTTCCATCTATCGTAGAGAAGGATACCTCCAGAGCAACTACCCAGTTCGAGAGGAGGAGGATTTCCTTCTTTATATCATCGAATGTGTCTTTCATTTCCACACGGTGCATGATAATTTTTTCCTACATGGACATCTTAAAAGAACTTCTCTTCCATTCCACCATATCCGCAAGCCTGCTAATTGAAACTAGCAATGCTTGGGCAACAATAACCATCCCCTGAATCACTTTTGTAGGTTCCCCAAAATCTCTAGGGTTCGCCATCCTTAATTGAAAATGAGAAATAATCGAGCGTTTGACTTAAGACGGATTGTCCAGGCCACGAAGAAATTCAAACAATTTCCATCGAGGGCGACGGGAGGCCGAAAGCATTGATATAGCAAGACAGATCAGAGCCTGGACTGGTCCAACCTGTATTAGTAAAACAATATTATTCATTACAAAGCCAGTAACATTGAAGAGCTGTACATGAGGGACATTCTAAGTCGTGAATTAAATTCTTCTTATGCAAATGAGCCCTTGCATCCTTATTGCGCTGGATTTGAGTATGATTGATTGTCCATTATGAGGAAAAGTCTGGAGTTATAGTTGAGAATTTTGGGATGCGTCAACCTATGCCTTTTCATTAAACACTGGCTAATCTTGATGCAATTTTAAAGACGACGAGAGAGGAAAATGCTTCGGGAGGGAGGATATCGACTTCCCACCTCATCAAGAACCTATGACACCAAACATTTGATATGCCAAAGAATGATAGAGTTAAGACTTAACATCTTTTGGAATTGGGACAAAGAACCTCCTTTGATTAAAGGCTAATTTCTCCTTGGGTCATCGAAGACCCCTTCTTTGCTAACATGTCAGCCTCTAAGTTTAGATCTTGATGATTCCCTCTTATGACAATGCATTCTCCATGAAAAGCCTATAGTTTTGGCTTAAAATCCTTATCATTCCTTACTTCTAATTTGTTATGGATATTCAAATATAAGTATATGTGCTTTTTTTTGTAACACCATCTTCAAAGACTTATCCATGTTTATTGATCCACCCGAGTGAACTTCTGACGAAGAGTTACTATGATATGATTCAACCTCCTAGATCACTTTAAGGAAGTGGAATTGACAAACCAAAAACCTTAATGACTTCCCTATTAAGTGCTACAGGACCCCCAAGGGCTAAACCACACTTCTAGGTGCCCATACTATAAGTTACACCTCTTTTTTCAGTGCCATGATCTCCCAAATGTTGGAAAAACACTATTTGATTTTGACTAAAACCCTCCATTTGCACCCATGATGCTTACAAGGGAGTAGTTGTAGTCGTTTTCAACTAGTTCTATGCTTGTGACTATAGGATTTAATCCACTTTTTTAGGATACGATCTAGACATCTGGTGAAAACTTAATGAAATTTTCCATAACCATGAATCATACAAGGAAAAAGCCTTCCCTACAAATATTAGACAAGAAATTGACCTAATAAGGCCTAGCCATGAGAGTCATTCAATCAAACATATCATCAACATGAAATCTACAGGTCATAAATATACATATGAACACAGGGGTCTCACACTTATCTGATAATCATCAATAAGGTCGAATGCCCTCTCATATTAACTGCAATAACATCTATTAGTTCATGCACTTGATAACCAATCACATATTCATCAAACATGTCAAGAGCCATAAATAATGTACATCATATAATTAACATATAAAAGCTAAGAACAACATATAAACCAATAATAACCAACATATAAACCATGGAAGCTCAACCACAATATCACCTTCGTAATCAATACATATGCTTATACATCAAAATAGACAATACCTCTTATTAACATATGAAAATTCCAACCACGTTAGGGATTTCCACATACTAGCCAAGCATAGATTAGGCTGAACCAAATCTATATTTCAGCTAATCATCCCCATGCCATATTTGAAGCATGAATGTTGGATCTCACCGAATAAACCAAGCAAAACCAAACCAGAGCTTCTACAGACCAAACCACCTCAACCTTCAACCAATGATTCCACCTCACGATTAGGCATCACTAACCATCGCTAGATTGGTCTCTACATAAGCTGTCCATGGATTTGGAGTGTTTGTTCCAAATAGGGCTTCCATGAATAGTAACTCCACTTGCAACTGCCACCGGCCTCCCAAATATTTTGTTCAACAAGGGATTTTGGACTAGTAACTCAACCCATGAAGTGATTCTAGAGAATTTGTCCAACCAAGGATTCCAAGACTATAACTCAACCCAAGCTATTACAGGGCTTCCAAAGTGTTTTTCCAACCAAGACTTCCGCGAATTAATTAATGACTCAACCCATAGGCATAAGGAACATGAGAACCAATTAGAAAACAAAAGGAAAGCAAACCACAACACCATACCTATCTAGGAAATGGAAAGACTAGGAAAATTGACTATCAATCCAAGCAATCCTCCATTCCAATGACAGATCATAACCAAAAAATTGCATGCATGCCAAAACTAGCAAGAAAATCATATATGCAACTCCGTACCTACAAGAGAAAATGCTTGTAGCTTCTAATTCCGATGTCCTCTTGCACTTTCTTTATTTTCATAAATAAAATACCAATTAATGCCTCTTTTCCCTTTCCATTGTCTTTTATGATTTACTTAGCCATAATAAACTGAAAGTGTCACACATTAGGATGTTCTTCCCACCATTCAACTTGGAATACTTGTCCCATGACCTTGGTCTTATACTTTTTTTACATGGATTTTTAATCACGGATGTTACATTTTCAAACCTTGTCTTTTCTGTTTATAAATAAATAACTAAGGGAATTGATTAGTAACCTAAAGTTAGGTATAGATTGCTGAAAATCATATATATATATATATATAGCAAGTGTGATTTAAATAAAAAGAGACTGAGGCCATTGACACATAATCGATGTGTCTTGACTATAGGATTATATATGGTTTCACATGTCTGAATAAGGTGTCATTTGAAGACTCCTATGGAGAACCATTTTGATGAACCTATTTTGAATTATCTGAGTGTCCAAAGATTGAAGCCTATTGTTGATGTGTTACATTAAACTGCCGGATGGCATCCTAACGAGTTTCTCTTAAGCCTTTTGATTATAAGAGCGTGGACTTGGAAACAATTGATTGTTCATTTGTCAAATCTCAATTGCATTCTATTTACAAAAATCTTGATATTTATCGCAATTTGATTGCCAACTAACATGGTAGCTATAATTTTACATGGAACTTGCACATATAGTTTTAACTCAGTGGCACACTTCTTGATTGATCCCCACAGATTTTGTGTGGTTATTCTATTTTGTAACAATTTTTTGCATGTGTTCTAACATATTCATAGGAAGTAGTTAACTTGGTGATGGAAAAAATGTCTATATGTCACGACAACAAGAAATTATATCGGATGAGTTTCAGTCAATATATTCGTTTCACAACATTCATAGGTTATGTACAAAAATTGATTTCAGATATGCTAAGTATAGGGTTTAGAAGTTAAACAAACTATCCACAGTTGTAAATTTTAGGAATGAAAATAGGATGGGATGAAAATTTTAGGAATGAAAATAGCATGGGATGATTGGGTCACAACTAAATCTAATTTGTGTCTGTAACAATTTATTCCATTTATCTTTGAGAGAGTTAGTTGAGATAAACCTAAACGCTCGCTTGCTTATTTTTAATTTCTTACAAAGTCTATATAAGTAGTATAGTCCCAAGAGTGCAAAAACACTTGTTGTTACCAATTTTTATCTCGTATATTAATCGACTATTGTTCTTTGGGTGATCAATGAAGTTCTATGTTCATTTCTATATAATGCTGTGTCACATAGCTCCATCTATAAAAGCAATATTTTTTTTTTTCCTATTATTAACTTATAGAGGAATCGAAGTTCTGCAAAACTTTATACTTGGTGATTTAACATTACATTTCCATAGTTTATACCCATTGTATTTCAACACTATCTTCACTTTTGTTTAATATGTACTCGTTGTTATTAAGATGGTTGATTCATATTTATGATGGTTTTTGTTTTTTTCATATTGGAATTTGGCTCCGCCGTGAATGTTGTTGGATGGAGCTATCAACCTTTAAAAGGTCAAATATTTGGTTTTGGGGTTCATGGTGATATCGTGGATAGTTTTAGGAGCGTGTACCTGTTTATATATATATATATATATATATCGATCCCATGTAATAATTATTTTGCCTTGGTTCCTAGACATAATTGCATAACTTGGGGGTCATTGTGTGCATAAGAGATATTAATTTCTTTAACCCTAGTTCTTCCTCATTCTAACTCTCTTCCATACCTCAACAACTGGGTTTTTCTCTTTTGACCTAAGGTTTTAATGGGAAAGGTCTGTTTGGAAGCTTTGGTTTCGGTGCTTCAATGGTCAAAAATCCTTTCTTATGTGATATTAACATGGACTATAGTAATAATCATTCTTCTATAGTTAAGATAGGTTGTATCACATCCAACGACGTAAGTTAACTCTTCCCTTCATACCCTAACCCTAAGGCTGTCGTATATCGAAGTAGTAATTTCTGGGTTCTTCACCACGATGTCGAGATTTCGTATGTCAAGAAGAGGAAAATGGCGATGTTAGTAGGTGGTATATCTCTAGGGCACCATTGTCACCTCCATCTTGCCTTCGCCCTTCTATCTTCCACGGTTACGAGGATATTTCTTTTTTTCTTACAACGATATCGTTATTAACTTACTTATATGGATCCAATATGCATTAATGTTATACCCTGCCTATATTCAGGTTTTCAGTCCAAGAATGTTCACACTATGAGTTTGGTCTTTGACACTTATAAGCTTTTCTATTGATAGGTGTAAACCCTACCCTTGTTACCGCACCCAAAAAGGCTTAATCTTAGGTTAACAATATTTTTGAAAACAACTTTGGGTGGTTCTCTGCTACATGTTTTGATTTTTGCTCATAATAAATATGAAAGGAGGAGGATTTTAGTGGGGAAACGTTTAACATTTCTCTCTCGTGGGATTTAAAGGTATGCACCCCTAATCTGGGTATTTAATTTTCTATTGAATAATTTCCTAGTAAAATCCCTAAAATGATAAGTCCACGACCCAATTTCGTATGTTTTGTGCCCTTCTCTAGGGACCCAGTGCTTCAGGTGGAGTTCTCGTTCTTACCACGCTTCGTGCCCGATCTACTAGGGTTCGACTTATGTTCCCTTACAATTTCCATTTTTTTTGTTCTTATTCCCGCAAGTAGGTTAATAACTTACGACTCCCACTGGGGCAGGTAGTTCCAACACTTACAGCTATCGATTTCTCTTTTTAGTGATTAGGCAAAGGACAGTGTTGGGTCTCCCATCTTCAAAATTAAAACTATTCGCTCCCAGGTTGGTTTCTTGCATACCTCTTCTTTTCAGCAACTTCGTTTGAATATAAAAGGGAATGTTCTATCACATCTCTTATAATTTATGCCTCTATTTGTTATTGGCCACTCCTACAAATTCCATTCTAGTCATAGACTTAAAATTCCATATGCTCTGTAGTTATTTGAACGCATAAAAATGTGTAGATTAGGGTATAGGCCCCTGATTACCTAATGATATCAGCTCAATGTTTCCCTCTGGAAATTTCTCTATTAATTTACTTCCTGCAACGAAATGTAGTTCCAGTTTTTGTCACATTCTTTGCAAGATTCATTGTTCCATGGATATTATACTTCCATTGAATCTGTCTCCATGGACACTAATTCCTCTGTCTCTTCCATTTCATCTTATCATTAGTATTCTAAAGTAATGTTATGAATTTTGAAATTATATGTATGTGAATATTTTTCATTAGGTTGGAAATTTGAAAGGGGTGCTTTTTATTTTTATTTCCCTTTCGTCTGGCTCACTATAACTTTACCTAAAAATGTGGTCCATAAATGGTATCCTTCTTTTTCTTTTTCTTACAGCTGTATGTATGCATTGCTGTATAACTAATTTGACAACTTGAGGATTTATGTCGAGTAACTAAGTGGCCAGGACCTGTGTCATTTGTTTTTTCTTTTTATATAATTCTACTTAAATTAGTGCACCGTTATTGGTGTCTTTGATAATATACTCTCTCAAATATTTTCTATACAGCTCTACTAGAGTCAAAATATGAGTTGAAATATGTATTGGTATAATGTCATTTCCAAATCATGCAATTTATTTTCGATGATCGATTTTTTTTTGTTATTGAAAGGTTTTGACTGTGTTCATAACTCGTTTGACACATACGCCAGCTAAACGTGGTCAACACATTTTTTTATTTGATGGGTATTATGGAGACTCTGTTTTTGTCTATTATTATAAATTTCCATGTATTATTTCTATTTGACAAAAGTGTTTATGAGTGGAGAAAATTCCCTCAGCACACGACGTTGTTCTTCTAACATTCCTAATTACTTATAATTTAACTAAAGGTAAATTTAAGAGTTTTATCCCTCTATGCGTCACTTCTAATCTCTATGGAAATTTACTTACGTTTATTCGTGTTCTACACTATACCTATTTTTATTACAAAACATAATCTTCCATCTGTGCATGTCTCAATACAGAGAATGAGCAATCTCATCAGCAAACCATTACCTTGCTTTTTTCCTTTTGCCTACTAGAATATGTTTTCTAATGGTTCTAGGATGGAATGAGATGATCACTATTATATTCCCCTTATCCAGAGTCAAAGTGGATACTTTTGTTCCATTACAGGTTCCCCCGTTTTTTTGTTCTTTTCCCTGCAAGGAGGTTTCTAACTTACGTTTCTCGCTGTGGCAAATAATGATAGTACTTGCAGCTACCAATTACTCTTTTTAATGATTAGGCGATTGATAGAGTCGAGTCGACCATCTGCTAACTTAAAAATATTCACTCCCAGGTTAGTTTCTTGCATACCTCTTCTCGTCGTCGACACTATTCAAATATAAGAGGGAACATTGTATCACATCTCTTAAAATTCATGCCTCTCATTGTTATTAATGATTCCTCAAAGTTCGAGTCTAGTCATACACTTAAAATTTCATATGATTTGTAGTTATTTGAATGCATACAAATGTATAGCTTTGGGTATCGACCCTTGATTACTTAATGAGCTTAACTCAATGTTTTCCTCTAGAAATTTATCTGTTAATTTGCCTCCTTTGACAAAATATATTTCCAGTTTGCGACACTATTTTTACAACATTCATTGTTCCATGGATCTAATAATATGAAAATCTATGCGAGGAATCTCTTCCTCGTTGTTAATTCCTATATATTTTCCATTTTGTATTAGAATTATTATGTGTTGCGTAGTTAAATCCTCTTTGCGGACAAAGATAATCCCTTTAGCGCAATCACTAGGTCTAACAACAAATGAGACAATTTACAATACACTTTTCTAGATTACAATTGAAATAAGAGAAGAGGAAGCAAACCTACCTTGGTCTGATGTTATAATTCACTCCTTTGTTGAAGATCTTGATCAATTTCTCCCTCATGCTTGATCCTCATTGCTCATGGCATTTGAATACCTACACAAGAGACGAAGAACATAACAAAGAATAAAATTGAAACAAACATAATGAAATGTAATCCACTTAACAAATCAAGGATCATTAAGATAAATGAAACCTTGACACAAGAATTTATTGAAGGTGAAGCAGAAGTTGTATATATTAATTAAAAAAAGAGGAAGCATACAGCCGAGGCTTTGATGTTAGTAGCCCTCCTTGAGTGAATATGCCAGTCTAAGCTCAAGCTCTCGAAGCACTCCTTCTCCAAGCCAAAATGAATAACATGTAGGCATTATCTCAGCATAAGGGTGAAAATAATCAGAGACCAACCATTTAGGAATGGAGGGGAATGAAAATATAAGTAGGGAGAGGGAGTTAGAATCTGTTGGGCGTGGAATCCCCCCAAAGGCATTTTTTAGAGCTTAAAGCCCAAGTTTTGACCAAGTCCATTGTAAAGACTCCACAATTTGTGGGTGCGGAGCGCGAAGTCATAATAGAGTCACATGGTTGTCCGCCCTTGTTTTTGTAATGTAATGTCGGTTTGAAAGATCTACCCATGGTTCATGGACCATGGGATTGTATAAATAGAGCGAGGCTCTAAGTGTATAAAATAGTTAAAGGAAGAAGAGAAAGAATAATAAGTCTAAGCAAGTGATTGAGTCGAAGTGTAAGTTGTGTCTTTGGGTTGTAGAGTAGGAGAAGGCTCTGCAGCTGAGTGCGCAGGGTAGGTCGAGTCTGTAACAGTGGGAATAATTAATAAAAGAGAAGTTATACCTTATTTCTGTGTATATTTTCTTGTCTTATGTATCATTGGGTATGAGTTGGAGGTTTACTATTTATTTGTTGTATGAACTCATATGGATATGTTGTATAGATAAATATAACATAAGGCACCAATTTACGCGAAGCTAACTAACTGGTGTGAGAAGATAAGTAAGATCTCGGGTGTGACTTAGGAAAATAGTGCAGAGTGTTGCTGCCCCACAACCCCTCGTTAGGGCTGCGTGAAGGTGAATATATTAGGGTGCGAAGACCAGGGAAGCGCACGAAGTAACCTACATGTAAGGACTAACAACTGGACCGAATCAACCCCTCACACATCCCAAGGGTGTGAAAACTTGGTTCCAGCACCCCCCCATATTACCTCGAGTGATACCTCAGTTCGCGCTCTGCGGACTGTTGCTGAAAGGGCCAGTAGTATAGGTATTTGTTTGGCTAACTAACTTTGAACCTGGGCTAGGCCCCAACAAGCCAGCAAATTGTTCTGTTGCTAGGATCGGAATCTCCATAGAGATGTTCGATTTCGTTTCACTGGAACCCAACTAAGAAATGAATTGAAGATTGGCTAGATAGGAAGAGTCATGAGTTCACAGCACAGGAAAGTAGGAATCCATGGCTATCAAAAGAAGAGTTCTTAGACTGCTACTTGTACATAAAAATCCACAATTTTTTCTTCGCACCTTTCCCTATTGAGCTATATGAGTGGATTACAAAGCTAACAGATAGCCAAGGAAGGTGCAAGCTCGACAAACCTATTGTTTGAACCGTAGAATTGGTGCGCATATTGGAAGAATCAGAGGGTAAGATCGCAAATGCTGTTGATGATTGACTCAATCGAATTATAGGAGGATTCATCACTAAGATCGTGGTAGATACTTTAGTCAGCTATAGCGAGGCAAAATGATGATTCCTCAAAGGACCGCAAGGTAAGTATGTTAAGTCTTTGAACACTTGGATTTGCTGTTGTGTGAAAAGTGGGTTATGCAAATAATTTGATGTTTGGGGCTACGCGAAGTGGAAAAATCTATAGAAATGAATGTAGTGTAGAACTAGAAACTAGCCCCTTGATTTCACCTCTGCGAAGGGACGAGGAAGAGCTAGTGAAGGTCTCACCAAGAAGTGTGATCAATTTGATAAGACAGAGGATTTCGTGCATACCACCCCCACCCACACCACCGCAAGTTTCACTGTCTTCACCCCCATCTTTGCCCCTACCATCTCTGCCACCACTGTGAGTTAATATGGCAAGCGTGATAAAGTTTCCAATTTTCAAGGGAGTAGGAAATGAATATCCAAACCAGTTTTGGTTTGTGATAAAAGTTGTATGGGATACGTATAACAATGTAAAGAAAGAAATGTTGGTCAACGCTTTGTAGGATTGCACGCTGACCTTGTACATTAAGCATTCCAATGACAATCTGAATGTGGGGATCATGGATATCCATACTATGCTAAACAAATAGTTTAGGAGGCCGAAGTTAGAGGCGTAATCGATCATTAAGTCCAAGGAAATCACAATGCTACCAAGTGAGACCTCTTGGGAGTTGGATCAGAGGTTGAAGTGCAAAATTTGCGAAGCTAACATGACGTTGATAGATGGAAAACACTGAGAATGGTTTGTATTATCGTTAACACTGCATCTAAGGAATACGATATGACAACACAGGTTAACAACTCAGGCTGAGGCCTTCGAGATCATCATGAGACTACACGAGACCTCAATACAAGATCTAAACCTACGAGTTCAGCAGATTCACGTGTAGTTGAAATACTTGTGCCTTGAGATGTAGAGTCTCAGACAAGATAGGACAGCTCACCCATAAGTGTTAGACGAGGTATGTTGCATAAAGTGCAAGGGTCAGGAACGTGACAAGGACCACTGCCCAGTGTTCTCAAATTACCTCATGGGGAGAGGACCAATGATCTAGGTGGATGTTGCTAGCCACCCACCTATCCCACATGGACCCCCACAACTATCTCTTTCAGTTTTTCAATTTCTGTAATTGTAGCACAATTTACTATTTTTAACAGTTTTTTGGGTCCTGAACTTCCAAAGCTGTTTTTGAGGCCTTAAACGATGTTTCTTTGGAAATATGGGAGAAACATTGGTCCATGGACTGATGTTTCTCTTCTCAAATTTATAGTGCTTGAATAGATCTTTCTAACGAGCTACTGTATGCGTCAAACGAAGATCGTATGCCAAAGTTACGACCCTGGGAAATTGATATACCAATTTACCCAAAATGGGGCCCACAATTTGGAATTTCATCTTCTAGTGTAAAGTGTTGGGATGTTAAGGGTTTTCTGTTGTTTCTAAACAATAAATGCGCCTTCAAGCCTCATTCTAACATAGTTCAAAGGCATGTATCTGCCACATCTCTTGTCAGAGATAAGCTACCATTGCCCTAGTTGGTTTATTTCCATTTCTGTTTGTAAGCATATTTCAGTATTTTCAGTTAATGAAATGAAGTATTATTTCTACTGCATCTATGTGTTTATGGTTATCTCTGTAATTTGTTGTGTTCCCCTTTAAATCCAGATCAACGGTATCAGAGCAGTTTGATTTTTCTCTGTTTTCCTTTGCATGTCCCCAATGAGGTCGGGATATAAGGAGTTAGGGCTTGAATTGGTTGAAATTTTGCAAGACCAGCCTCACAAATGTTGATGGCCTCTGATGGCCGATCAGAAGAAAGACGACGGGGTAGGAGATCGTATCAAAATCTTGCTCGATGAAGCCCTCGAGTGACAAAGGAACATGATGATGCACAACTTTGTGCAGATCCCTTAGTGGCTACCTAGAGGCGACGCATCAGCTTCCAACAGCTACTCTGGAAATGCCACACCCTTTAAGGTACAAGTTAATTTTGAAATCCCCATATTCAAGGGTTAGATAGACATAGATGTCATAGATAAATGGTTAAATCTCCTAGAGGATTTTTTTTCTATTCTTGAATTTTCGAGTCCAGAAAAGATTGTTTTCGCTCTTCCCAAAGCAGCCCCCCACATCAAGGACTGGTGGGAAACCTACTGCGAGCAGAAGGATGAAAGCACAGACTCATTATTCTTAGCCGCACCGACTTGGAATTCCTTCCAGGATGTCATCAAGGAGCAGTACTACCCTGTCAAAAGCTATGAGGACAAATACATAAAGTGGTGCATGTTGTGCAGGGACGGGACCAAGATGTGCCAGAGTTCACAAACATTTTTCATACCCTTCATACATAGTTGGGTATTAAAGATTTTTAGTTGCATCTAGTATTCAAATACTATGCCTACCTACACAGATTCATCTAGGAAGAGATGGAGTTCCTGAACGTCTCCTCACTCGGCACAATGTACTGATGCGATGTCAAAATCGAGCAAAAATTCAAACAAAAGAAGAGATACTTTGGGTTTGTGAATCTTAAGACCAAAGGACAAAGCCAAGGCGGGGTGACCCAAGACAACCCATCGAAGCCAGAAGAAAATAACAAGACCACGAAGCCGAAGGACATAGGAAAGTGATGTGAGTTCCATAAGGACCCCACTCACAACATAAGTGAGTGGCGGACCAAGCAGTCACTGGTGGCCGAGTTGAAGGCAACCAAATCAGATGCATGTTCCGACCTTGAGTCAAAACCTGACAAGGGGAATTGCAAAGGGAAGTAGATCATTGATGTGGAGCCCATCGTCACTGTTGCCACAACCAAGATCCAGAAGAATGAGCCCAAATATTCACACGATGGGGAACGTCTTTCCACTCACAGATTTGGGTGAAGGGTTCGCCGCTGCAATTCGTTGTTGACAGTGGGAGCCAAAAGAACCTCATTTTAGCAGAGGTCTTGAAGCGGTTGGGACTACTGACTACCCCACACCCACAACCGTATAGTATCGGGTGACTTAACCAAGGATGAGATCTTCGAGTTCGCTAGCAATGTCGCCTTCCTTACAGCATCAAACCCTTCAAAGACAAGGTATTGCATGACGTTACACCTATGGATTTTCGTGATGTACTATTAGGCCAGCAATACTTGTGGAGGCGACATGCTTTGTATGTGTCAAGGCCTCGTGCTGTCATTATTTTCTTGTGTAATTCATTATACAAGATACTATAGGTAACCCCACCTACTCCCATCTCTTTGATCACTGCCAAGAAATGCAACAAGCTCATCTCATAGACCTGGTTCACTCCCAAAGTAAGAGGAAGATCGTTGCCACATCCATGGCCCCCACTTCCTCCACTCAAAAGTAGCAGCAAACGGATACGGCCATGTCGAAACAAAGGAACAACTTCTACTCACCTATAGGGGTACCACACAAGCTTCCTGTGGGCAACAAAGTCTAGTTACATCTGTAGAAGGAATGCCTTACAAGAGCCCATCAGAAGCTCTGACCATTCTGACATTATCCTTATAGCATTACCAAGGCTATGGGAAAAAATGCTTTGGAGCACAACATTCCTGCGTTCCCTCTCTTGTATCGAGTGTTCAATGTGGACCATCATCGACCATGATTCCTACCATTACTGGACACATCAGTGATTGCAGAACAGCTCACCAAAGACTGAGCTCAGCATAAGCTTCCTCATCTCAGGGAGGAACTCAATGCAATGGGGAACATTGCTTCCAATTGGGGGAGGAAAGATCCAGGTGGATGTTGGTGGCCACCCATCTATCCCACTTGGACCCCAACAACTGTCTCTTTCGGTTTTTCAATTTCTGTAATTGTAGCACAATTTACTATTTTTAGCAGTTTTTCAGGTCCTAAATTTCCATAGTCGTTTTGAGGCCCTAAACGACATTTTTTGGGAAATTTGGGAGCAACACAGGGCCATGGTGTAATGTTTCTCCTCCCAAAATTCTAGTGCTTAGATAGGTCTTTCTAACAAGCTATTGTATGTGTCAAACGAAGATCGTATGCCAAAGTTACGATCCCAGAAATTGATATACCAATTTACCCAAAACGGGGCCCACAATTTGGCGTTTCATCTTCTAGGGTTAGGTTTTGGGATGTTAAGGGTTTTCCGTTGTTTCTCAACAATAAATAGGCCTTAGAGCCTCATTGTAACATAGTTTAGAGGCATGTAGCCACCACATCTCTTCTCAGAGATAAGATGTCATTGCCTTAGCTGGTTTATTTCCATTTCTGTTTGTAAGCATATTTCAGTATTTTACATTAATGAAATGAAGTATTATTTCCGCTGCATCTATGTGTTTATGGTTATCTCTATAATTTTTTGTGTTCTTATTTAAATAAGGATCAACCAATGCCATTGAGACCGAAGGCACAACAAGAACTAGCGCAGCACCTGCATTGTGGTGCACGATCTGTAAAATAGGAGGAAAGCATGCTACAGGTAACTGCCATCTGTTGCAAAAGTACACGCAAAATTAAAAATAGTTGTTCTATAATTTATGTAGATCAGTGGGACATGATGACCACACCTGTAGAAGTTATGAGTTGATGATGGATAGGACTCCCACCTACAAAGTTCAGGCTGAAATGCAGCCCCTTGACCAGAACGCAGGGTTGGCATGTACCGGATCTCAAGGGTGCGGACAAGGTCGAGGTGGAGGAGGACTTGGAAAAGGTCATGGACAACTGATATGTTACAATTCCGAAGGGCCAGGACATTATGCCCGTGATTGTATGAATCTGACCCATCCATCATGCCTATATTGTACATTGTTTGATCATGAGATGGATGATTGCCCCACACTAATAGCGAGGCTGCACGATAAATGAGTTCTCCAACCTCCCCTGACTCAGAACCTACAAATGATGAGGTATGAGCCACGCGAGTAATACCCTAATGTGAATATTGTTCTCCGAAGTTGAATTACGATAGGGGACAACAAAGGCAAACAACCTAAAGATAGTACTTGGGTTCGTAAGACTCCAACGAAAGAACTAGAGTTTGATTTGGAGATCACTAAGGAAACCTTTATGGAAGCTAGGAAGAGCTTCGCTGATGCTTCCACTTCAAGAAGCAAAGACAGACTGGAGCCAGAAATGGACTCATCGATGCTCACGACATTCCTAGGAACATCTATGAAGCTGATGCACGACAGCAAGGCTGTAAAGTGAATGCAGGAACTCATAAATAGATGCGTTGGGACCACACTCAGAGAACTTCACGTAGTCTGAAAGATCAAAAATCATGTGAGAAGGACAAGAAGGGAGATGTGATTGCCTATGCAAATAGGAGAATATGAGATGGACCAGGTGATTGTGGACCTAGGATCAGATGCGAATGTTTTGCCTAAGCAGACATGGGAGCGCATGGGGAGGCGGTATCCTATTGAACTATAAATGGTGAACCAACAAAATATCCTACCTATGGGAAGATTACACGGGATCAAAGTGGATATTGAAGGGGAGAGTGCATCGGAAGATTTTGAAATGATATATATTGTTGATGACAAGAAACCCTACCCTGCGCTATTAGGTATAGATTGGGCCACTGACATGAATGGGTTGATAAATTTGAAAAAGTGCAAGATGATTTTTGAGAAAAAGTGGTGGCGCATAGTTATACCTTTAGACCCTACAGAAGGATCGCGCTACACGGAGCTAGTGCACAACTACGATAGTGACGATGACTTGGACTACATCTACAAGATAGCCACGCAAGAATGTCAAGGAATCAAATTTGTATATTGAACCGATCACCCTTATTTGGGTGATATGCATGACATTGGTGAAATGGTGTGCAAAGTCACCTCCAAGGCCTTCTAGAACTTCATGCAAGAGAATCAGATTGTGTTGGGGGCCCTCAGAGCGCAGCTTGAGGAGTTGCAGGTGCGCACTCCTTAGGCTGGTGCCCTTTTGACCGGCCTCAAAGTAGGGACAACTGTAATAGAGTAGATGCTACGTGCTCGGACAACAAACACAAAAGTGCTTCCAGAAGGGGCATTGGTTACAACAAATGAGACCATCAGGCGTACGATTAGTGCACTGAAAAGTATCGGGATCAACATGTCTGCACTACCGCTGGAGACATTATATGTTCTTCAGGATGGGATTACTACAAAACTGCAGGCTAGGGAGAGCCACGCACTAAAAGTGCTGAGCAAGAAAAATATAGACATGTAGCAGTTGAGCTTTTAGCATGATGAAGTGGTGTCGTAGAACATGAAGATGGTACAGGTATTGGAGGAATCCGGTCAGATGGTCCCTAAGCTGGCCACCCTACCAGATGCACCAGCATAGGCTCGTATCCATACACTTGTAGTTTTAGATGGAGTTGAACCTTCAAATAGCAGAGCTGCGATTGAAGGCACAAACATCAACCCCTCCAAAGGTAAGAGAGTAGCGCACCAGTGTTATTAAATCGGGGATGGAAGCGATCAATAGTGCAATAAGGGACTGCATCCAAATGTTGGAGGAGTTATTTGAGGTCCTCACTAATCTACAAGAGGACCTTAAACAGCCACCGCTTAGAGATAAAGGTGCGTGAGCTCCAAGAGAGGTACGACAATGTCAAAGGGACCAAGCAGACAGTGGCCCTCACTCAGAGGCTCACACGAATGAAACAGGATAAATATCTGAAAGAGTGGGTGGACACAACACGGCACAGAGAAGTAGTCTTGAAGGCGCGTGTTCAGCCTTGGATCAATGAGGTTTTTGTCATTACAACAAAAATTGAAGGCAAGCTCGCGCAAATGCATGGGACATAGGAACAGGTCAAGGGAAGTAGTTCCAACACCGTGGTCTCGGAACAACGGGTACAGGAGGTCCAACACGTAGTCACTAAGTGTGTTATTCAAGAAGAATTGGAAGGACTCTGTATGAAGATCTCCAGACTGATAGAGTGACTTGAGGATGAGTCACGATGTTTGTGTTGGGGGTCTGTTGGTCATGGAATCCCCCCAAAGGCGTGTTTTGGGGCTTAAAGCCCAAGTTTCGACCAAGGCCATTGTAAAGACTCCACGATTTGTAGGAGCGAAGTGTGAAGTCATAATAGAGTCATAAGGTTATCCTCCCTTGTTTTTGTAGTGTAATGTCTATTTGAAAGAATTACCCATGGTTCGCAGACCATGGGATTGTATAAATAGAGCGAGGCTCTAAGTGTAGAAAACAGATTAAGGAAGAAGAGAAGCATGATGAGTCTAAGGAAGTGATTCAATGGAAGTGTAAGTTGTGTCTTTGGGTTGTAGAGTAGGAGAAGGCTTTGCAGCTTAGTGTGCAAAGACCTAGTAGTCTGCAGCTGAGACCGCGGACCCCTGCAGCTGAGTGTGCAAGGCAAGGCGAGTCTGTAATCGTGGGAAGAATTAATAAAAGAGAAGTTATAGCTTATTTTTTTTATCTTTTCTTGTCTTATGTATCAATGGGTATGAATTGCAAGTTTACTATTTATTTGTTGTGTGAATTCATATGAATATGTTGTACAAATAAATATAACATAAGGCACCCATTTACGTGAAGCTAACTAACTGGTGTAAGAAGATAAGTAAGATCTCGGGTGTGACTTAGGAAAATAGTGCAGAGTGCTTCTCTGGCAGTGCAAAAGCCCCACAACCCCTGGTTAGGGCTGCGTGAAGGCGAATATATCACGGCGCGAAGGCTAGGGAACCACACAAAGTAACCTACATGCAGGGACTAATAGTTGGACTGAATCAACCCCTCAGAAATCTCAAAAGTGCAAAAACATGGCTCCAACACCCCCCCATACTACTTCGCGTGAGACCTCAATTTGCACTCTACGGACTATTGCCAAAAGGGCCTATAGAACATGGATTTATTTGTTTAACTAACTTTGAACCTAGATCAGGCCCCAAAAAGTGAACAAGATGTCACCAAAGATAGGGGGAGGTCCTCATCTCAAGGAGGAAGCTCATTCGGATAATATCAAAGGGTAATATTGGTAGAATTCGACCACATCCATAATGCACATCATCCATCTCGTTGTTTTGGAAGCCTCTAGATCATGAAGCTTCTCCTCCACTTTGGGAAAACTTTCCTTTTAGGGTTTGGCACAAGTATCTAGGAAAAGACCGCATTGGAAACATGACGCTCGTATGGTGCAACATAGCATTAGCATGAAAGGGCAGTGTCACAGTCATGCTGACCCAATATTTAGGGTGTTGAGCCCATTTTTCTCAAGAAATGCTCAAAGAAACTTTTCATTATTTCTCCAAGGAGGATCTAGACTACATGTCATGATGAGTACACTCCATAGTTGTCAAGGTTTTGGCACTTCGAGGTATGGCACATGGAAGTGAAAGAGGTGTGACAAAATATTGTGTAATAGAAGCCCCCTAAAGCATGAAGTCAGAACAAGGAGTGATGGTTGAGATGATTTACGAGCTATTGTAAGGACTAGAACAAGCACCATCAGGAAACCTGCAAATCAAGGATGCATATACATATACATATATGATATCTTTGTTATATGTAAAAGAACATGATTCCATGGTACGGAAACAATCATCCAGATAAAAAGGACCACGTTAAAAGATCGAAGATACGGGAACAACCATCTGAATGAAAAGGATCATCTAGAAGTCTAATTTCCATGGTATGGATGCAAACACCTGATATAGAAGGATCATCATCGTCATAGATATAAGGTCCCATGGTATTTTTGCAACAATACATATAGAAGAAACATGTATACAATCATGAACAATACATAGCTCCACACAGCCCGAGTTATATCAGATAAAATGCAGGGTCTTGTGCTCCATCCCAACCTGATCAAAGTATGAATTCTAACATGTAAGTGAATGTGTTGAATTCAAACATGCTAGAAATTCACCTGATTACCGGCCAATGTTGTGAACCATTAATAGACATGGGAGAAATCACCAATAATGACATTGTATCTCTTGGTATGGTAGTACAATCCATGAATGTGAAAATGAATTTGAAGTCAAACACTCACGGAATCATTCAATCAAAGGCTAATGATGAAAACTTGTCATCGAATGTGAACAACTTGCCATTGAGGCGTGCAAGCTCTAAGGTACTAAAAGGGAGTTTCTATGTCATATTCCTTGATAATGAGCTAAATTCAACAGGAAAAGACTCGTGGAAGGAGGGCCATAATGATTCCCTCATCATCGACATGAAACAAGGAACAAAGTGTAATAAACGAGTATTATCCAGGACTGTGGAAAAAGGTCAGACGATGTATAGGTATTAAATTGTAGATAATAAATCTCTTTAACATATCAGCAACACGACTCTGGAGTGTGGTAGTATTTGACTCAACATAAGACCAAGGGTCATGAGTACGAAGTGGAATAGTTAGATGAGAGGAAAATGGATTACCCAAACCTGGAAGGACAATTGACTGAGTGAGGATATCCCAAACCTAGAAGGACAAGTGACTGAGTGAGGATATCCCAAACCTGACACGAGAAATATATGAGTGCCATCTGCAAGAGTGACATGCTACCTATACAAGAAATTTTTGACATTCGATTTTTCCTCACTATTTTAGTACCTATTTATTTTTACACAAGCTTGAAGAGGATACCATATGCTTGCCGTATAAGTTCATCGTTCAAATGAATCCATCCTAGTAAGTTTTACGAGTCCTATGAAGGAGAAAATTGGTCTTGTCATGGTGACAAGTCTTTCTTTGTTTAGTTTTTATGAGTCTTACGGAAGAGTAACTAGGTGTCTTTCTCATCTTTAGAGAGTTTGAAAAAGAGGCATAAAAGAAAACTCCATCAAGTCCCTTTTCATAATTTGTCTCTCGAACCCGAAACGGTAGAAAACAATATTCAAGAGAACCTCTAAGCCATGTTCGACTAAGTTGTTCCTTTTTTGTACAATAGTCCATCTTAGTCCAGAAATGGGTTAAACTTATAATGAGTAGACGTCGAGTTTTTTTTTTACGAGTTTAAAAAGATAAGTATGTCATGAAAACTTATTATTGAATTATGTTTACGCTGCCACTAAGGGCATTTGCAGCACTGACGCCCATAAGTACACCCCTACAAATTGTTCACTGCATAGGAACTACACTAGTACTGTTGACGGCCATACGAGACCCATACAAATTGTTCACTGCCTACAAATTGTTCACTACATAAAAATTGTGGTTGCATGGAGACATGTCCACAATGAATATTTAACAAATTCTCCACCATGTAATTGATTCTCCGACATCTTGACCAACTACTTCACGCTGAACTCAATAACACACACTAAATGTTCTAATGTAGTAATGTCACTAAATGTTCTAATGTAGTAATGTCCACCGCGTTGAGACACGTCACATGAAGTTAATGAATGAGGAAACAAAATTTATCACGTTAATGAACACATCTCTGAGTCTTGACTCAATCGATGTATGCACCATTTTAAATCAAATGTTGACTAAATGTTACTGCAAAGGAATCTCGTATATTTTAGGTTATTATTTTATGTTTGATGTGTTAGATTTATATTTTATTTTTTTAACATAATAATTATTATATTTTTTATTTTAGACTTTTGTGACCTATATTATATAGGAAATAATCTGGTCTACATATTTGAAACCAATCAATGTAGTTCATCTTCAAAATAAGATGATGAATCAGATCTAATAAATGAAAAAAAAAGCTAACTAGTTAAAAAATAACAAGTAGTTTGAATAAAAAATTAATATTAATAATAATTAAGATTTGAACAAAGAAGGAAAAGGCAACATCTTTTTAATTATTAATTAATGCTATTAAATTAAATTAAAATATATTAATATAACCATTAAAATCAATTTAAGTTATTAAACTAAAAATGTATTATATATGTAACACTATTAATAAAAATCAATATTTTAACAAATTCTTCCAAATAATTAAAAATAGTAATAAAAATAATAATAATATTATAAACATTATCTTAAAAAAAACTTTGGAAAATAGAGAATCCAAACTAAATGAATTTCATTATTAATAATACTATTAAATTAAATTTTATTAATATTACAATCAAAATCAATTTTATAAAGGTTATTAAATTAAAAATATTCTATTATATGCAATACCGTTGATAAAAATTAATATTCAAATAAATAATTATAAACATTATTGTTAAGATCGTATGGACAAATTATTATTCTTCGAAATAAAAATAAAATATTATTGTTAAATTAAAACTAATAAATTTTAGTTAACGTGTTTATATATATATAAACAATAATATTATTTTTATAAGTGCTTTCGATTGTGCTTTCGTGTGTATATATATATAAACAATAATATTATTTTTATAGGTGCTTTTGATTGTGCTTTCGTGGAAGGTTTCTGTTCTGTGACAATCGGTGATTTCAGGAGAGCATATTTATTGTTTTTTCTTGGAAAATTTCTCCTTTTTCTTGTGTGAGGTAAGTCATGTTTCTCTTTTCTTATTTCATTGATGAATGCTTAATTGAGCCCTACATGTAACAATTTTACTAGCACTAATTTCATTTGTATAGATTGCTTGTTCAGTGAAAATTCATCAACTTTGCATTTCCCACCGCTTATATTAGAAAACGGTGAAACATAATAGGCAAAGTTACAATATGTCCTCTCGCTTCCATGGATTTTACTCTTTTCTATGGTTCCCAACAAGTTTTATTTTTACTTTCTTTTCTTATTGTTTTTATTAAATCCTTTTTTCACATTTTGAGGGATCAAAGGGTTTTCGTTTTCTTTTTCATGGATATTGGACTAGGCTAGCCATAGTCCTCACTTCAAACAGTCCCTGTAGCACCTTCAAAATCATTCATGTCCATATAACGAACCATTTAGTGGGTCCAAATACATTGTTTTTATGTCGATCTATTTTCTTTTCACATGAATTTCTCCATATTCTCACATATATTCCAAGCGATAGAGTGCAAAAGAAAGTCAATTTTCATCCATCTTCCTTCTAATGATTGGAAGTTATCAATGAATCTTATGTTTTTTTTACAATCCCTACATGTGTCGTTTAAGTCTTCCAACACTAAATTTTAGTCTTAATAGACATGCATATAAAAATTATACCATGTTCATGGTCTTGATTACATTATGGAAAAACAACTTATGTGAAAAAACTCGTTAAAATCTTTTGAAAAACCGTATTCAGGTTACTTCCCTATGTGATAAGAATTTATGGCACGCGATGTTAATGTTACTAAGATTCTTTGTTTTCCTTGTTTTTGTGTTTTCAATAAGATTCATCTCTCTTCCTATGTCTTTTGTGTACGCCATAGGTAGTCTTTTTATGGGTTCTATAGGCCTTTATTTTTATTTTTATTTTTTGATTTATTTTGGAAAATGGAAAGTCAAAATTATTACTAATTAGATTTTTTTAATATAGAATCTAGTGAACTTTTGTGTTAGTAATCAAAATGTTGTACTTGATTTCAACAACATGTCACTTCATTGTCAAACTATTAATGAATTTTCTCAATATTCAACATTTATAACTAGCATAGATCTTGTAGAAGCCAATCTAATATTAATAAAACCTTGTAATGAATTCATAAATAAAACATACTTCATTGGATTTCCTCTTCCATTCCTTTCCTAGAGTGTTTTTTTCCCAGGTCCACTTACATTATTTTCTAAAAGAGATTTTGTACATAATTTTTTTTGTGCTTTCCTCATTCTATGCAGCGTCCAAGTTCATATCATTTTGACATTTGAGACTCCTTTCTTGCTCAAATTTATGGTCCAAAGAGTGTCTATGTTTTATTTATTTGAATTCTAATGCAACTAATACTTCTTTGGACCTTTTTAATAGTCATGTTATTATTGAGTATTCAAATAAACTTGGAGAGAAGTGAAATAAGTGAATTAAAGACTTCACAGAGGTTATTGTAAGCCACAAAGACCTTGAGATAAAGTTCTTTCTTGGAATTTGAGGGTGAAGTTAAGTCCATAAGAGACCAATGAAATAGAGAAGAGAGTCACATGAATTTAAAAGAAGCTCAGGTTGTAACAAAGCTTCCCAAAACATGAAAACCAATCAAGAAAATAGTGTATGAGATGTGGGATTACTTTTTACTTGAATCCTTTGCTTGAACACAAAAATGAAGCAGAGTGTAACTTGGGAATTTGTTAAAAAGAGTTATTGCATCCTCCAAAACCTCCTGTTCAAATTCATTAACCCACTTGTGCTATGTAATGTTGCATTTAGATCTCCAATAGTACATGAACAGTGTTGATTAAAATGGGTCTCACATCCTTGAGAAATGAACACATAATTTTCTATTGATATTATTTCATCATGAACCTATGATTACATAGTAGAAAATATTAAAATGGAAGGTGGGACGAGTTTCTATGAAATGGATTTGATAAATCCTTTATAGACCTCTTTCTCGGAAGTAGATGATGCAAATGCAGTCTATAAAAGACCCATGAAACAAAGAAGAGGATCACTAGGATTCCAAAGGAGCTCGAGTGAGTTGTCCATAATTTGATAATCAATCTAGAAAATAGTTAACATTATTAAAATGGTGGGTAGGCTGATTTTTTATGGAATGGATTAATAAAGCCTTTATAGAGCTCTTTCTTGGAAGAAGAGTAGTGAGTGTAAGGAGATTCAACTATTGTTTGTTTGTTTCAAAGTAAGTAATCCTTTGAAGTGAATTTTTTAACAAATTTTTATTCACATTTAACATAATGAATTTAGTTTTTCAAGCAACATGTGGATTTTTCAACATTTTTATATTCGAATTAACCAATTTGAAAAAATAAATTCAATTATACATGATATTAACATAATTCTACACATTTTTCAACATTTTTTTATTCAAATTAACCAATCTCATAAAATAAATTCAATTATACATGATATTAACATAATTCTACACCTATGGTTAATGGCTAGAAGGTTAAATTGAATTTCCCTATAAACTTGCCTAGTATTAACATGCTAAATTGAATTTCCCTATAAACTTGCCCAGTGTTAACATGCATCTAGACATTGACTTGTAATGTATCTTTTTGCAATGCTCATTGTTGAAATTCACACTTCTCATTGTTGAAATTCACAAATTTACACTTCAGGTTTGGCTGATTTTTTTTATTTGATACAACGACTAGAAAGCAATGTTCATTTGCATTTTTCCTTAGTCCGTGAAACATTAGCTAACTTAGAAGGGATTGGTTGGTGCACAAGAAACTCTTTGAGCTTTATGGATCATCCACTAGTCTTTATGTTGCTCCCAAGGACTATAAAAGTAAGATATGTTAGATAAGAACAACCCAAAAGATGGATCATCCACTAGTCTTTATGTTGCTCCTAAGGACAAAAAAGTAAGATATGTTAGATAAGAACAACCCAAAAGTTCCTCATTGAGGTATACCTTTCTTCAAATACCCAAAACATAAGATTTTGATTTTAAGTATGTTTATGCAATTTAGTTTTTTTCTCATCTAAATTACTAAATTCTCTGCAGTGAGTTAGTAATCTATTTTGGAACAAATTTCATTACCTATGCTAAACCATATATTAACATGTAATATTGTGCATATATGGTTTTCATTTGTGTTATGTTTAATCAAAGTTAACAAAAAGTCCTTTACAAAAAATTGATGGGTTTATTCGATTTATAACCTATAAGGGAAAGGTATCATATATCTAGCTCTCGTTACCTCTTCACAAAACACTACCTTTTGGTATCATGAGTGGAAAAATCCAAACATTCTAGAGCACACGAAGGCTATTGCCTTGTATGTTACATGCCTTTATTTTTTAAACAAGTCTGCATGGCAGATGGAATACCTGCCAACTCTACGATATAATGTAGTCAACCAAGGTTGTATCAATTATGTGCAGCAAATAACCAAATAAATAACCAAGTTCATTTTTATGTAAAGAATAAGAAATGCAGTGTCAAAAACATTGCAAATCATCATTTTTATGTAACCAAATAAATAATGAAGTTCATTTTTATGTAAAGAATACAAATAAATAACGAAGTTCATTTTTATGTAAAGAATAAGAAATGCAGTGTCAAAAACATTGCAAATCATCATTTTTATGTAACCAAATAAATAATGAAGTTCATTTTTATGTAAAGAATACGATATGCAAGTGTCAAAAACATTGTGTTCATTCTTATGTTGAGAATGAGAAACCTTGATACCAGTGAATATGACATATTATTAAGTTGCCCATATCTCATATGACATATTATTAAGACCCTTTTATTTAACCATGTTTGAATTTTTCCGCGATTTAGGTTGCATATATGCATGCATATAAGCATGAATTCTTCAGGACCCTTTTTATTTAACCATGTTTAAATATGTTGCATATAAGCATGAATTCTTTAGGACCCTTTTTATTTAAGCATGTTTAAATTTACTATACAAATTTAGTTTTGTATAATTGGTATAACTAGTTTTGTATAATTGGTATAACTGGAACTCTGATACTAATAGATAATTTATGTTGCATATACGCATGAATTCTTCACTATCTAAAAGAAAACAATATAGTCTATGTTGCATATAAGCATGAATTCTTCACTATCCGATGAAAACATTATCTGTCTGCCAAATGGAGACCATATTGATAATGCATTTACCAGAAAACAAGAAAACAATATATGTTTTCCAAATGGAGACCAATGGAGACCATGTTGATACCAATGGAGACCATGTTGATATCTGTCTGCCAAATGGATACTATGTTGATAATGCATTTACATGTATTGAATATGAGATGAATTGCAAAAAATACTGAAAAAAACAAAAACGTGGAATCCTGGAAGTCTGCACTCCTTTTTTTGAGTTGTAAAAAAATAAAAAAATGACTGCAAGCCGGAGAAAGGAGCTGTAAAAAAATGACTCCAAGGGGAGAAATGATTGCAGGGGGAGAAGCCAAAGAGAAATGCCCATCCTCTTCAATCGATCATTTACAAATACATCTTGGATATACGTTCATTCATAACAATATACAATTTCAAGCAACCTTCACTTTGGTTCCCACCATTCTCAATCTTCATCGGTCTAATCACCATAGATTCTGCTAATTTTTGGAGGTAATGTATTCACACTTATCTCTGAAGTTATCCACATTTTTGACAAACTGGGTTTGAGAGGACTCCCTCCCTATTTACAGATTGAGATTTCAAGTAAGATTGAGATTTCAAAATCTCAAGCTAGAAATGTTGTGTTTCCAATCTGATGCTACAGAGTCTCCATTCTCTAAACTCTCAACCCTCTCCGCAAGTTTCCTAAGCTTTGTATAAACAAACCCCACCTAGAAAGGTATAAAGATATCTACCATGGATTCTTTACTTCAACTTTCATGTAATTCATGAAAAAATAAGCTGAAAAGGGGAAGCTTACCATGAGGATAATGATAATTGTCCTAGTACGAGCAGGTGCCCATTGCCTCCCACTGATAATAGATGAACGACTTCCTATAAATCGGTCTCTGTCAAACCCCTATAGTTTCTTCTTATAAATCGGTCTCTGTGAAACCCCCTCACTGCTTCTTATAAATCAATCTCTACCAAACCCCCTCACTGCTGCCACTCGTTGTGGTGGTATTTATCATGTCGTTATCCCCTGGTAGTAAGTCATTTCCACTGAATCACTTTGAATTCCATGTTCTTTAAATTTCCTTCTCATCTCAGGTACCAATTCACTGAAAATTTGGGAGAGGCTGCCTCAATTCTTCTTTTCTGTGGGTGAATCTACATGATTTGAAATGTCACTTGCCTACCATAAACCTGAATCACATCTGAGTTTTGTGGAAAACCCCAAGGTGTCTTTCTACAAGATAACCGTCATGGATGATATCTGCCCTTTGGCCCTCCAATTCGTTGTCCTTCTCCAAGAAACTGCATCTACTCGCCTTTATCATGCCCTGGCTACAGGTAGTTGGTTATACAACCTGCCAACCTCTATATGCGATAGTCACATACACATGCATGGCACATGGAAATGAAACATCATGTGGCAAAGAATAACAAATAATGTCGAAAAACATACCAAATATATGTGGAAAGTAGTTAACATAAAATGTTATGTTTTAATGTTGCTCTTAAAAGTAGCATTAATCAGCTTTAGGGTCGAATTTTGATATATGTTTTGATCTATTTCCCAAGTTTATATCAGAAAATAAAGATCACCAGGTAATAAGGCTCTGAACTGCATGAATGAAATTGTCAATATCCAATAGGCTGAAAAATTATTTAACATGATATAAATGGAAAAAAAATTATATTAAGCTTCCTGTTTTGGTTCAAACTAATGCTAATGGCAGTGATATAGATCACTATATACCATGTGATGGGCATGTATAATAAGGAGTTGGAACTTTTGACTTGTTAAGAGTTGTTGCTTAAGTTTGCAACTTAGGTTTAAGAGAAGTGAAGTGATGGCTCCTTTGGGAGAAAAAAATAAGTGAAGTGAAGTACTATTTGTGTGTAGTTGAGATAGGTAAAGATCAGTGTAAGGTTATTTACCCTTAAACAATGAAGGATTTACGATTGATTAGCAAAGAGGAGCCTCTTAGAAGATATTAGTGTTAAGTTAAGAACTTTGTAGGTTATTGATATTGTTGTTTATCATTTACAATTTTTATTTCATAGACATACACTGCTGTGAAATGATTCCTATTTTATGTGTCCCTTTTCAAGTATTTCAGAATTGATGCAGGAGCATTTAGCTGACGGGTCATCATGACGAAAGGCTATTTGGTCTCTAAGAGGATTGAAGAGGAATTTGGGAAGTGAACACTATAGTTGTTTTTTATTATGTTGTTTTAATTTAGTAAAGAATAGTATGTAGGAAGGTAGAGGATTGATTAGGTAAATTGTTGCAAGTAATTAATTTTATTTTCATCTCAACTTTTACAAGATTGTAACTTAGGACAATAAACAGTTTTTGGAACTAAAAATGTGTAACCAACAACAGTTAGGAGAAAATAGTTCCATACAATCATTGAAAAAGAACAAAACGCAACTGTAAGAGGTTCGAATTTTTGGAGAGAGAGAGAAATTTAATAAAATATCTCTGAGTACACACACTATTGTCCAATATCCTGTAGCTGTCTATCTATCTATTATTCTGTTAAATTGCTAGAAACAGTGAAAGTACATTCTCTGTTTTATTCCACAAGCATGTCACACATATGTGTTTCTATTTGTATTGATTCAAGCAGGCCTACAAATCAAAATAGGTTTGCAAACATAATTAAAGAATATGTCACAGAAGCGAGGGAATACAGTCCCTCAATTTATCAATCAAAAGAGTGCAGAGAGATCTTGGACGAGCATACATAACTCGAGCATCAAAAGTAGAGACAAGACGCAAGCATTTCTGAATAGCAAAGTCAGACAAATCCTACAGGTACTTCAGAAGAATAAACCATCTTGTTTCATTTATAAAATAAGCACAAGAATCTCTATTCGAATATTTACAGTCACAAAACCTCATTTAATTATACACATAGTCCATGCAATAACACTGTACAGGGTTCGATGGTGTACACTAACATACGGGTTTAGAAACCCTATCCATAAATCAAACCCTACAACAACTACAAGAAGAACAATGCAAATCTAGCGGCCTATGACCACCTATGGTCGGTGGTCTCAAAATCACTACAATAAACCACTATAAACCTAGCCTATGACGAACAAAGCACAAGTGATAAGAAAAAGGGAATGACCCTACCTGGGTCTAGCCAATGCATTGAGAAGTCGGCACCAAAAACCCTCCAGGATGAACATACCTAGAATGACAGACAACATCCTAATTTTGTGAGCACACCGTGACAAATAAAGAGGGGACTGAAAGGAAATAACGAGATAGTGGTATGAATATACCTTGTAGAGATAAGACGCTGACATTGCAGTCACCTAGGGTCACTCTGCTCATGAAGGAGCAAGTGCATCAGTTTAACAGTGTGAAAAGAAGAAAAGGTTGATAGCATAAAACAAAAATCTTACCTCGACATTGTGAAGGAAATCGAAGCCGAGACCCTGTGACTGTAACCTGTTCACGAAATAGAGGAATACAACCAGGCACTCAACAATAGTCACATAGAAGGATTCAAGACCAAAAGGAGTTGCACAATCTAGGTAAATAACCAACAATGACATTGTACACAGAGAAATCTCAGTTTCCAACAAGAAAACTAAAGATTCATAACTCAACAAAATGATTAAGTGCAGACAGAGAAACAACAATGGAATAACAAGGTTCAAAACAAGGGTTCATTACCAGACAGAGGAGCCAACGACTTTTCAGTTCAAGAGCTGAACCAGAGTACCAGAGACAGCATAAAATCACACAGAGAAAACCACGCAGCATAACCACATTGCAGAGCCCTCAAACCTCAACAGTTCGCATGCAAAATGACCAGGAGATAGGATTTGAGACCCTCATACCAAAGCGGGAGTGACAATTCTGAGGAGTGGACACTTGTCCAATGTTCGTTAGGTGTGGGTACAAACCAGAAGTGTGGACCCCAAATCAATTATAATATCATTGCAATCAACCGTCAAATTAACCAACATGATATGTAATTTAACTGCCGATCATTAAATTCATTCATAATCACATTATTAACATTGGTAAGTGTGACAAGGATGGGATGGACCCATCAAGTGGTATCAGAGCAGGAAGTTGAAAGAGTCAGGATATGGAAGTTCGAAGACGAGGGCGTGGGAGAGGTGTGTGCAGAGTAGCAGACAAAGGACTTGAGGGAAGAAATAAGGATCCTTATTTTTCGTTTAGAGGTAGTGGAGGTAGGAAGGAGAAGGGATCTAGAAATAGGAGATGATAGCGAGGAAGAAGCCATAGTTGCAACAAATGGATCGGATGAGGAAGGGCTAGAGATGAGGTTGTTGAGGTCAGTTATGTTGGCCAACAACAAGCCCAAACCGAAGAATCATAACTACGATGGCAGCCTGTCCACAGAAGTTCTATTGGACTGGGTAAGCAAGTTGGACAAGTATTTTGAAAGTGAAGAGGTCAGTGAGGACCGGAGAGTCAAGTTCGCTACAACAAAATTGAAGGGACACGCAGCCCTGTGGTGGGATAGTGTCTAGGCAGAGAGAAGGAGGATGAACAAGTTACCGATAAAGAAGTGGTCAAGGATGGTCGCCAAGCTAAAAGGAAAATTTCTGCCTAAGGATTAATAGGTTGCAGTTTACTGACAAGTGCAGAATTTAAGACAAAAATGGATGACAGTAAGGGAATATACAGAAGAATTCTACTGGGTGAACTTGAGAGCTGGTTATACCGATGACACTCCGGAGAACACAACAAGATACGCAAATTGTTTGAGACTAGAAATACTAGATGAAATCAATATTCTATCCTCGAGAAATATAGAAGAAGCCTATCAGAGTGCTGTGAAGGCTGAGGAAAAGATTACTAGAAAACAAATTGCGAGGAGAGGACATGGAATCAGCAGAGGACAAGGACAGTCCTATGGCAGAGGATGAACTGCCAGTAATAGCTAAGAGGGTAGCAGCTCCAAGGCTTCAGGAATAGCAGAGAAAGGAGACAACACTAGAGGTGGCAGGCCATATCAGCAAGGAAGAGGGAATGGCCGAGGTAGAGGAGTTAATTTCCAGTGCTATAGGTGCCACAAGTGGGGGCACAGATCTTTTGAATGCCCTGAAGCAGAGCAAGCTGGCCAGAGGGGAACATTTTTTGCGTAGCCTGAGGAAGTTGAGGCACTACCCCAAGAAGCAAAAAATGTAGCCGAAACATGGGAGGCCTTAGTTCTAAACAAATTATTGCTGAAACTAGCCAAAGAAACCATTGAACAGACCCAATGGAAAGCACTATTCCGAACAGTTTGCAAATCACATGGAAAGTGCTACAAATTGATCATTGATAGTGGGATTACAAATAATTTGGTTGCCACTGAGATGGCAGAGAAGTTGGGTTTGAAGTGGCTTAAGCACCCGATCCCTTACAAGGTGTTGTGGCTGCAAAAAGGCCACCAACTATTAGTTGATGAACAGTGTGATGTTGAATTTCACATTGGTACATACAAAGACAAAGTTATTTGTGATATTATGCCAATGAACGTGTGTCACATACTGCTAGGAAGACCATGGCAGTATGATCGGAAGGTGGTACACGATGGGAAAACGAACTGCTACAAGTTTGTTAAAGATGGAATCAAGCATACGTTTGTACCCATCAACGAAGAGGAGACAGTAGAAGCAATCAGGACAAAAGCATTGTTAATAGGTGGAAAACAATTTGTGAAACAGATTGAGGAAAGTGAAGTGAATTATGTTGTTGTGAGGAGGGCAAAGACAGTGTTGTTGCACACAAAAATTTCTGATTTGCCTGCAAAAATTCAAGAGATGCTGCACAAATTCAGAGACATTGTAGTTGATGATTTGCTGGACAGGTTGACTCCCAAAAGAAGCATCAGTCATCATATCGAATTTATACCCAGAGCAAGCTTACCAAATAAGGCAGCATATCAAATGAGCCCCAAAGATAATGAAGAGATCAAGAAACATGTGCAAGAGTTGTTAGATAAAGGGTTGATAAGGGAAAGCTTGAGCCCTTGTGCAGTACCAACAATTCTCACTCCCAAGAAAGGAGGAGAATGGTGGATGTGCACAAATTCATGGGCCATCAACAAAATCACCATTAGGTACAGGTTTCCCTTACCATGGATGGACGATATGATGGACTGCCTAAGTGGGGCAGCATATTTCATGAAGATTGATTTGAAGAGTGGTTATCATCAGATCCAGATCAAGGAAGGAGATGAGTGGAAGACAACCTTCAGGACTAATGAAGGGTTGTACGAGTGGCTAGTCATGCTATTCGGTTTGAGTAACACCCCTAGTACTTTTATGGGATTGATGAATGAAATGCTGAAAGAGTTCATCGGCAAGTTTGTGATAGTGTACCTTGATGACATATTAATTTTCAGCAGGACTAAAGAGGAGCACCTTCAACATGTTCGAAGAGTGCTAGAGAAATTGCAGCAGAATAAACTGCTAATAAATTTGAAAAAATGTGCTTTCCTACAAAGAGAACTAATTTATCTGGGCTTTGTAATTGTAGAAAATGAGTTAAAGATGGACCCAGAAAAGATTGTAGCAATCATTAACTGGCCATCTCCAAAAAACTTATTTGAGGTATGTAGTTTTCATGGGTTGGTGAGTTTCTATCGCAAATTTATAAGAAATTTTAGTGAAATCTACGCGCCTATGCTGGACACTATCAAAAAGGCTAGTCAGCCTTTTTTTTGGACTAGGACAGTAGAGAATAGATTTTAGCTCCTAAAGAGGAAAATTACAGAAAGGCCAATTCTAAGGTTACCAGATTTTAATAAGCTTTTCGAGGTTCGATGCGATGTAATTGGTACAGTTATTGGCGCTGTACTCAGCCAAGAAGACAAACCTATTGCATTTTTTAGCGAGAAGTTGAATGAAAGCAGGCAAAAGTATTCCTCATATGAGAAGGAACTTTATGCTGTCATCCAAGCTCTGAAGCATTGGAGACACTACCTATTGGGGAGTGAATTTGTGTTATTTACTGATAATTCAGCACTGCAATATGTAATGCAACAACATAAATTGAACCACAAGCATGCCAAATGGGTGTATTATTTGCAGATTTTCACCTTTGTGTTGAAACACATCAGTGGGTAGGCCAACAAGGTGGCAAATGCTTTGTGCAGAAGAGCCTTGCTCTTACAGGAAAGTACAATACAGGTGTTGGGTTTTGAGGATTTGAAAGATTTGTACCAGATCGACACGAATTTCAAAGAGGCCTATGAAGCCTGTCAAAATCTCGTGCTAAGGAACAAAAGTCCATGGTTGGACTACAACTTGCAGGAGGAACTACTGTTTAGAAGGGGACAATTATGCATTCTTGATTGTTTAGTGAGAGAAAATATTATACGAGAGAAGCATAACGGAGGTCTAGCCGGACATTTCAGCATAGACAAAACTTTGGAGCAACTCGGACACTTCTATTACTGGCCAAGAATGCGAAGGGATGTACAATGATATGTGAATAGGTGTAAATTCTGCCAACTGGCGAAGGGACATAGTCAAAACACCGGACTTTACACACCACTGCCTGTTCCATGTAGACCATGGGACTCAGTTAGCATTGACTTTGTCTAAGGACTGCCTAGAAGACAGTGAGGTTATGACACAATGATGGTGGTGGTAGGCAGGCTTTCAAAAATGGTGCATTTCATCCCTTGTCGAAAAACTAGTGATACCACTCATGTAGCTCACTTGTTTCTCACAGAGATTGTTAGATTACATGACCTACCCAGATCTATTGTTTCTAACAGGGACATGAAATTCACGGGACACTTTTGGCACACCTTGTGGAAGAAGTTGGACACATAGTTGAACTTCAGCTCTGCATATCATTCGCAGACTGATAGGCAAACAGAACTGGTGAACAGGAGTTTGAGGAACTTGTTACGGAGCTTGACTGGGGAAAATTCACAGTTATGGGATCGTGCACTCGCTCAGGCATAATTCGCTTATAACGATTCACCGAATCACAACACCGACCACAGTCCATTTCAGATCCTATACGGCATGCATCCTCACGGAATACATGAGTTGAAGGATCTGGGAAAGTTGGAGAAGAGAAGTGTTGATGGGGAATATTTTGCTGAAGCAATGAGTGAACTACATGACCAGGTGAAATCAAAGTTGCAGACAACATTCAGAAATACAAACAACAGGCAGATCTAAAGCGATGAGAAGTCCAATTCAATGTAGGTGACGAATTCCTTGCACACTTACGCAAAGAACGATTTCCTAAGGGTGCGTATAACAAGTTGAAATTCAAGAAGATTGGTCCCTGCAAGATTTTACATAAATTCTCAGCCAACGCTTATGAGATACAACTGCCACCAGATATAGGCATATCACCTATTTTCAACATGGTAGACATGTTCCCATATACTACCAACCCAGAGGAAGATAGTGTGGTATGGCGAGAACGGGACACCCAAGTTGGAGATAGTTCATGGATGAGGCACATGCCTTCGGCTCAACCCCATGAGATCGAGAAGATTCTCGACACATAGGTAGCCAAGAGGACTCGTAGGAAGGAGTATCTACGATACCTTATCAAGTGGAAGAACTGTCCAATCGAGGACAGTTCGTGGCTCGATGTGGCACAGTTACAGAAGGTGGGTTATTCTGTGGAGGAGCTCATGGAACGGAGCGATGACTTTTTCTTACCCCGGGAGCCTGATGCAGGAGCATCTAGCTGAAGGGTCATCATGATAAAAGGTTGTTTGGTCTCTGAGAGGATTGAAGAGGAATTTGCTAAGTGAACATTGTAGTTGTTTTTGTTTTTGTTGTTTTAATTTAGTAAAGAACAGTATGTAGGAAGGTAGAGGATTAATTAGGTAAATTGTTGCAAGTAATTAATTTTATTTTCATGTCAACTTTTACAAGATTGTAACATATGACAATAAATAGTTTTTGGAACTAATGTGTAACCAACAGAATGTAACCAAAAACAGTTAGGAGCAAACAGTTCCATACAATCATTGAAAAAGAACAGAACGCAATTGTAAGAGGTTTGACTTGTTGGAGAGAGAGAGAAATCTAATAAAATATCTCTAAGCACACAGACTATTTTCCAATATCCTATAACTATCTATCTATCTGTTATTCTATTAAATTGCCAGAAACAGTGAAAGTACATTCTCTGTTTTATTCCACAAGCATGTACACACATATGTGTTTCTATTTGTATTGATTCAAGCAGGCCTACAAATCAAAACAAGTTTGTAGACATAATTAAAGAATACATTGCGGAAGCAAGGGCATACAGTCCTTGAATTTATCAATCAAAAGAGCGCAGAGGGATCTTGGACGAGCATACATAATTCGAGCATAAAAAGTAGAGACAAGATGCAATCATTTCTGAACAGCAAAGTTAGACAAATCCTACAGATACTTCAAAAGAATAAACCCTCTTGTTTCATTTATAAAATAAGCACAAGAATCTCTGTTTGAATATTAACAGTCACAAAACCTCATTTAATTATACACATAGTCCATGCAATAACACTGTACAAGGTTCGATGGAGTACCCTAACATACAAGTTTAAAAACCCTATCCATAAATAAAACCCTACAACAACTATAAGAAGAATAGTGCAAATCTAACGGCCTATGACCACCTATTGTCGACGGTCTCAAAATCACTACAATAAACTACTATAAACCTAGCCTATGACCCTACCCGGGTCTAGCCAACACACCAAGAAGTCAGAACCAAAAACCCTCCAGGATGAGCATACCTGCAACGACAGACAGCAACCAAACTTTGTGAGCACACCATTGATAGATAAAGAGGGGACTGAAAGGAAATAACGAGACAAAGGTTCAAATCTACCTTGTAGAGACAGGACGCTGACATTGCAGTCACCTAGGGTCACTCTGCTCATGAAGGAGCAAGTGCGTTAGTTTAACAGTGTGAAAATATGAAAAGGTTGATAGCATAGAACAAAAATATTACCTCGACATTGCGAAGGAAACCGAAGCTGAGACCCTATGGCCGCAACGTGTTCACGAAATAGAGGAATACAACCAAGGACTCAACAACAATCACATAGAAGGATTCAAGACCAAAAGGAGTCGCATAATCCAGCTAAATAACCAACATTAACATTGTACATAGAGAAATCTCAGTTTCCAACAAGCAAACTAAAGATTGATAACTCAACAAAAAGATTAAATGCAGACAGAGAAACAACAATGGAATAACCAGGTTCAAAATAAGGGTTCATTACCAGATGGAGAAGCCGATAAGTTTTCAGGTCAAGAGCTGAACTAGAGTACCAGAGACAACATAAAATTACACAGAGAAAACTGGGTAGCATAACCAAATTGCAGAGCCCTCAAACCTCAACAGTTTGCATGCAAAATGACCGGGAGATAGGGTTTGAGACCCTCATACAAAAGCGGGACTGACAGTTTTGAGGACTGGACACTTGTCCAATATTTGTTAGGTTTGGGTACAAACCATAAGTGCGGACCCCAAATCAATTATAATATCATTGCAATCAACCATCAAATGAACCAACATCATATGTAATCCAACTGCCCTTCATTAAATTCATTCATAATCGCATTATTAATGTTGGTAAGTGTGACAAGGGTGGGCTGAACCCATCAAGAATTGAATAATTGGTTCATTTGTCCATTCTTTCATTATTTTGTAATATTAACAATTTCACCTACCAATTACGATGATAAGAATGTCTTATACTAATTTTCTTTGAGAAAAATGAAAGACTAAAAAAATGTACCCCACTATTGTTTGGAATCCATATCTTTCCTGGATGGATGTGCCAGATAATGGCTGATCCAATTGAAATTGTCCGCGCTGAAGTATAAGAAAGCTTGAAAGAGAGAGAAAAGCTTGGTAGAATAAATCGTGTGATTAAATTATTATGTCCTGCAAATTTGGTGAAGAAAACATTGGGAGCTCTTTTAATTGTACATGTGAACAAAAAATTCCATATCTATTTACTTTATTGCATTACATATCTTATTAGATTAAATGTCTGTTTTAGGGATAATTTTAAGGATAAATATGTCTTAAAATTTAGAGACTTTGATGAATCTCATTAGTCGCTCATATGCAATTTATAAAATGTTTATTTATATTTCTGTAGAAAAATCAAATTTCTAATGGTTTTATATACATTATCTATATAAATTTGGTGAATTTTAATGTAAAATAATTTTATACTATAAAATTTGGGCGAAACATTACTGGAAAAAATGAAAATTGACGAACCTTTTTTTTGGAAAAATAATAGAAAATGAACCCATGTGCAATTATTAGCCCCTAAAATTTTCCATCGTGTATTTACCTTATTTCAAAACATAATTGATTTTATTCTAAAAAAAATTCCATTATAAATAAAAATAATTTTATGTAATTTGATAAATATAATGTTAAATTTTATGTTTTTAAAATGATAAAAAAATTTAAATTTTGAAATTGTAAAACATTTTAATTTTTTTTTTTAAATATGGTATTATTTTATTAGTTGCATAAGCTACGAGTCATTAGTTTTAATTTCTTTGCATGCACTTCATAAAAATAAATAAATTAGAACAACAATACTCCCCTATTGTCATCTCATAATGCCAGAATACTTCTTTATGGCCATTGTTTTAAACTTTAATACAATTATGTTATTACATTTGTTCATTTTCCGTTCTCTCGAAGTCGTATGCAAGTGCGCGACTTCTTTCATCCATTCCTATAACTAAAACGTGATTAAAAATATATAAATTGGAGATTCCCTCCCATATATCTCATAAGAGGTTGCTTTACGAATATCGGTTTTGAGCGGTTGGTTTTTCAAATACCAAGTTTTTAGGATGGGATTAATTTGGGGAGAAATTCCATACCACATGGGTTCATATTGGGGATATATATTGAGAGAAAAATAACATAATATATTGAGCATATATTATGGGGATAAATGGTTTTTATATTGGCAGGTATAAAAAATGAAGCTCAAAGTTAACAAAAAAATATAAAGGGGATAAAAAATGTTAATGAAAAACTTGATACCTACAATATCTAGTGTAATTATGGGTCTTTTAAATTCGGAAAGTGTATTGTGTTCATATTGGTAGGATGTTAAATAATATGACTTTTAGAGGTATTTTAAAATGTCTAGTCAAATTAAGGGTATTGTTTAGTATGCCACGAATGCACGTGTTATGTCATAGGTTCATTGAGTGAAGACCTTGTGGCTTTCAGTGGCTGGTTTTTTTCACTAAGATTTTTACACTATTTAGTATTCCAATTTTTTTATTCATATGGTTTGTGGCAGTCATTTTTCATTTCATTGAATGTTGATAAAATTAGGAGGTAAGAATGGTCTATTGTTTCCCTGACTCCATTAGAATCTTGACTCGGTTGAGAAAGTTTAAAATCAAAGAGATGAAAACTCTTAAAGTGTTAGAAATAGAGGAGTATCAAATAGTCGACCTCCCATTCAAAAAATATAGAGGGAAAATGGAAAAATTTAGAAACTCGAGAGACGCTGAGGTAATTGCTCGAATCATGTAACTTACAAGTGAATTTAAAATTAAGAGTTCAATGGTTAAGAGGATGGGTTTCCTCTTATCATGTCAGAAGTTCAAAACCGAGAATATTAGCTGTATATGGTTTGTATTTATGTTTTGTATATTCAAATTAGATGATTGGATAGCTATTTCTAATTCTTTATCACTATGTGGATCTAATAGAAACGAAGAGGAATTTTCGAAAAAAATTATGCGATTATCTAATCTACAACCTGTAAGGGAAAGTTATATTCTACTTAGCTCAAGTTACCTCTTCATAAAACACTACCTTTTGGTAACATGAGCGGAAAAAGAAAAACATTCTAGAGTTGCAAGGGAATGAAGAGTAGCATTGGGAGCCTTACACAACTAGACAAAAAATGACTCATGCTTGATCAAGGAAAACATCATGAGTCCGTTTTCCTAAAAAAATACAATTCACACCATTCAATTTGGAATCCTAAATTGAATCCTTGGTGAAGAGGCTGGACGTTGGGTATATCTTTCTTCAAATATGCCCAAACATTTCACCTAGCCCTATTCAAAATCCTTTAGATAGGGGTTGTATGTTTCTTATCTATTTTTTTGAAGGCTCCCAAGGTTTGCACCTACCATCAACTGTTGTGTGTAGTGGTGCATTCATGAGAATCAACACACACTAGTTTTTCATTAGAGACAATTGAATATTGGTGAGGGTAAATACAACAACACCGAAATTCCACATAGCTTACCCTTATCTAGGAGAAAAGTGCAACTAATATCATCATTTTCTAATTCTTCAGCTAAGAGGATGCATCTGGGTTATGCATTTCTTCAAAGAATACCTTGATTTGCATCTAGCTGCAACTGCTAAATTGTTGTTACATATACTGGCACATCCATGAGCTTCAACACAAACAAAATATTATCATTTGAGAGATTTGAATACTGGTGGGGGCAACATCAACAACCAACGTTTCTTACCTTGCAACCCACCTTTGACTAGGGGTGTAATTTTATTTAGATCACTCTCAAAACATAATTTTATGGATTTTTTTTTTTTTTATATTTAGCACTATCATCCATTGTAGTCAACTGGTGATTGATATAATCATGTTGACAAACCATTAACCTATCTTCAAAGGCTTTTCTCACTTGAAAATGACATAAGGTCCATAAGGATGAGGTGGGGTGCAATGTTGTGGCCAGTTTTGTTGGAAATTGGAAAAGTTAACCCTCAAGCGTGGTAATTAATCCAAGAAAATGTATCTTGGAAACCTTCTAACATAAACTATTATCCATTGCATTGTGAATTAAAGGTGATATGAGATTACTTGTGCTATGAAATGTTTGATTTAAATAATTTACTTATAACAGATAGGAATGGTGTAGTTCTTGAATCTTGATGAAGAGCATTTTAATAAATCATTTGGAGTTGAGGTGTTGTGCATTACCTTCATTTTGAACATATTTTGGAATATTATCCTCGTTGGAATCTCATTGAAACATAACATATCATTAAAAGGAGTACTATATCATATTAATTATGTTTATGTTTTCTTGTTGTTGTGACTGTACCACTAGTCAAGTGTGTTATTGTTCTGTTTTGAATGCTATTAAGTAGGATATATGCAACTGCCTCATCACTATTTTCTCTATTTGTCTCTTTCCTATTATTGATGACATACTACTTATATATGTGTTGTTATTGAGTCATGATGGAAGAATTTTTGAATCGTGTTTTAAATTCTATATGGCTAAAAGTAATTTGGTGTTTTACCCTTTATGTTGACCTTCAAGATAGAGGTTGGCAATGACATGATGTCGTGTGCAAAGTTTTAGCATTGTAGGAAGAAACATTTTTAATTGTTGCTCGATGGATACTTTTGTATGAGGTTTCCCAAATATTGAATTGTTTGGAAATGACAAATTCACATCTTGCAAACATTAAATATTCCTTAAATTGGCACATTTTCCATATCAAAAAATGAAACCCATTATCAATAGTGATTGAAACTTAAAAAAAAATAATAATAATCATCTGATGAAATTCTTAACCCACTAGCATAAATATTAGAATAATTTACCGTACTTAGTGTTATTCGTAGAATCTTACGAAGTAAAATATATCATAGTGATAAGCTAATATTTCATTAATAGACTGCACTAATCATTAAATTAATTAGTACTATGTAAAGGATAACTATTACATAGAGTTATTTAATAGAAAAAAATATGATTAGATGTTCATACTACACATCAACTACCAAGTAGTCTCTAATATATTTATAAACATTGACACAATTTAAATCCAAAAAACCTCTTTGAACTATGTTGAACTATGAAAATCTACGTACTTAGATGTTGCTTTTAACATTAATATTGATATTTCACTTTGTTAATAAGGTGTTTGTAAACTACAATATCTGTCAAAAGGATTCTATGTTGAATACTTTGGTGGATACAGGAGAAATTCAATACATGGGTTGAGCTTCTAACTGTAGTGTTTTTAATGTATTCAATACAGACTTTTCATGATTTAGTTCCATTTTTCCTTCCATTTACTTATTGGTGGCACCATAGAAACAATGTGTCCATGTACCACAAGAGAACACACAGTTGTAATTGTTTATGTAGTTGGCAAATACATACTAGATACATTATGAAGAAGCACACATCATTAGTGAACATACATTTGAAAAAGTAAATATTGATGTGATTCCTCAAACTACCACCCATCCTAACTGTTGTAGCTCAGTCCTGCAGGGTTTAAATTTTAAATTTCTTCTGAGACAAATGCCAATAAAGAAACAAAATTGCATAAAATTTTTACTTCTTTCTTCTATGCTACTTTTTTACAACGTTTCCTTTGCAATATGTGATACAATTGCTATTTATATTATGGTTTATACTTTACATGGTCTAAAATAAGAATACCCAAATATATGCCAAGAAAATAGAAGTCTCGATTATATTTTTATGTCATAAAACTTTCCAATAAATGTATTTAAAAAAATATTAAAATAAACACACACACACACACACATGCGCGCGCGCACACACACACACATATAGATATATATATTCGGAGAGTTAAAAATTTATATCAATGGTTACTCTTACAACAAATACAATTATTTCATAAATGGCTAATACAATTATTTGATAAATGTTTCAAAGGATCCAATTACAACATGTCTCCAAAAAGTTAATCTAATATATTTAGAAAAACATACTAATTAAAATACTTTGACATATATAATTAATATTATAAAAACAAACTAATTAAAATACTTCATCATATATAGTTAATATATTAAAAATAACTATATTATCAAATTAAAAAAAAAAAAAAAATATTTATAATTCTAATCCATATCAATATATATTTTATTTTAAAATTTATAAAATTTGTATACATTAATTTAATTAATCATATAATAATTTTAAAATTAAATTTTATTATCATATCATATTAATAAAAAATTAAATATTCATGATAGAAGAGTCATTTCACTTAGAATAAATGATATTTATTTAATTTTACTTTTTCATGTCAAATTTTATGTATATATTGGCTGTACATAATTTAATATTTTTTTCAAATCTTCTCAATTCTGGCAAGGTTATGAAATTATTCACATAATTCATTCTATTTTTCATATTTTCTCAATTCCTGCAAGTTTATGAAATTATTCTCTAGCTAGCTCCTTACCTGTGCAGGATCTAACAATTTAACATGGTATCAGAGCAATGAGGGGGTTAGAGAAGGTGCATGAATAATTTTTTGCATATTTGAAGATCAAAACATTGGAAGCTGCTTAGAGATTGAAAGTGTTGCCATTTTCGACAAATTGTAATTGTTGCAAGTTGTTGGAGAATTTAACTGGTGAATGAATGGAATTCATAGCTTGCATCATTCTCACTCCATACTATTATTATGAATGGAAGTTGATGATTTTGCTTCATGTTAGGAGCAAAGGCTTTTAACGGATAGTCATGGAAATTGAGATGAAACCAATGTCAAAGGATGAGAATTTTTATTGGCTTAACAAATCTGACACGGCTTATGGAATAATGTCTATATATGTGTCTCATAATATTCTTTATCAGATCATAGATATTGAATCACTATATGAAATTTGAACAACTTTGAAAGGATTATATGATGATGAAGATAATCTAGAAGAACGCCATTTCGAGATAGATATCTCGATAGCGGTGAAGACTTCTTCAACGATGTGGATAAATATTTTCGAGATAGTTTTCCACATAATGAATCTAATTTTTTTTTGCTCTAATGAAGTTGTTGAAGATGATAATTTTATCCTATCTAATAATGAAGGTGTCACATATGAGGAAATCTCTTCCTTCATTGGTGATAAAAACTTTGATATAGATATTGACTCTGTATTTGAAAACATAGGAGAGGACAATGATTCCTCTAATATTAACCATGTTTATGATTCAAATTTGACAAGGTCTAAATTTGATGATGCCCCACTTGCACTCATAGCCATAGATCCATGACTATCCATGCATGCATCCAAAGAGGCATTTGTAGCACCATACATGCACATGCATACATTCCTAGAGACATGCATGTCCATGCTTACATATATTGTACAAACATCTTATCGTCAAACACATGCTAAAGTTGCACGAAATCCATATTCTCATGCAACCAAAGCTAAGGAGAATCAGTCCCTTATCCGAACATAGGAGGTGATACATCTACCTTCGAAAATGTATCTTGTTCATCTAGATTGATTTGAAGAGGAGTCCACTTTCAATTATGTACTTATTTTGGGATCCGACGTCATTTGTTGGTTAAGCAAGAAGCAAACTACCATTGCTTTATTATCAATAGAGGTCAGGTACCTAGGAGCAGTTAATGCGACCATTTAGGCCATTTTATTGAAGCATTTTATTTCTATGGTTGATATTATTATTCATCTTCTGATCGTCATATAGTGTGACTATTAGAGCGTAATAAGTTTTGTTGAGAACTAGTGCAGTGGTAATAGACCAAACATATCAAGATCCACATGCAATACATCAAAGCATGATTCATGATGGGAGCATGAGTATAACTTACTATCCCATTTCTGAGTAGATTGTCGCCATCTTTACCAAGATTTTTATTGAACAAGAGTTTCACTTTCTACAGAATCATCTTGGGTGAACATCACAACTTCTTAGTAGTTGTATCTTTTGTTTGTTTTGCATTGTAGTTTTAGGGAGAAAGGGGTTTGTTCCAATTGGGATTTCCCTCTTTCCTCTTTAATTCATTGTACATGTTTGCCTCAAACAACCTTGTTTCCATGATCCATCCGTCTTGCATCATAATCCTCTAAGTTATTCTTAAGGTCAAGTGTTGGTATACACACATATTAACATAGCATGATGTACACTTAGCTTTAGTTAGCTTTAGTGCTTACATGCAGTTAAACTTAATTTAGCTAGTTTATGTATTGATTATTTAATCACTAGTGGATATTCAAAAATTCATTCTCTCTTCCACTTTTTCTCAATTAAATTATTCTCCAACTAGGTCTCTTTTTTTTGTATGCTTAGCAGTACCTTTCATTCATTCATCTATAAATAGGTGGGTTACAAATGTATAAGTCGTTCAATGGCCTCAACCTGCCTAGTGGGAAACCGGGTTTGTTCACCATTGAATCACATTATAGGGCATCCAAAACATAAATAGTTTAATTCTATTTAATGAACCATTATAAGGATGATAGTGTGGAAAACAAATAGTAAGCATAACACTGAAAACATAAATCCTACCCGAAATATATCACCAAAATTAATAGGCATAACTTCAACCAACTAATCATCTAAAGACTCCACTAGAGCAGGATCTTTCAGACTTCATCTTGGCAATTCAGATCGCAGTATACATGGGATATGCCATTCAATGTGGACCAAGTGAGAATTCTTATTTTGAAACTAAAGTTAAATAACCTGGAGCTCTTTTTGAATGTCTTGGAGGCGAGGCTTGGGATCACTTTGCAGTGCTGTGTTGGTGGTTGTAGTCATTGCTTTGGCCACTATGCATTTCATTAACTAGTAGAGATGGAAGAACTGTCTAAACTGGGTGAGATGACCGCGAGTGTACCCAAGGTCCATGATTAGGTCCCCCCAATCTTCAGTTGGCGGTTCAAGCTCAACTTTCAAATTCAACTCTGCCTCCCAGGTCACGATCAATTGTTTCACTTGCATCGGGGTCGCTTCGCAGTATGCTTGAACCGTGGCCTGAATAATCTTAGAGTTCATTTTTTGACCCCTCTGCCATGTAGTTCGACCTGAATACGAACCAACATCTTTACCTTTTCCTTTCTGGTGTTTTTGGCCCCTTCCACCTTGACCTGAGGCTCCACTGCGAGACTAAGACTTCACCATTTCTACCAAGGTTGGGCCCCCTTTCTTCATCCTTATCCCACCTTCCCGTGCTCGTAAACTAGCCCACTATACAGAGGTCGGAAGTGGATATATTGTAGGCGGACGTGGGATATGATTTTTACAGAGAACCACTCGAAAGACAGGCATTAAATTAATATATGACTAGAAAAACAAATGAATTGTGGGACAACACTGCATCCTTTCAGAATTCCACCACCTGAGCCAACAACCATACATAAACAGTAACCCTCCGGGAGTGGGAGGTACCACAGAAATAAAAATAGTGCCCCCCATGCACCCCTAAGTCCTGAGTCCACAAACTCAGCCCTGATCATTTACCAGAACACTTACCCTCCACAGGGCTTGCCCAAACAATTCAAGCTTAAAACAGGGAACCCAATTATCAACATGCAAAGGAAACATCATGAGAAAAAACTGGAAACCAGTAAACATGATCATGCGAGAAAGGATGTATCCAAAAAATATAGAGATCGACATTACATAGCCGAGAAGGCCAATATTGCCAGTGACAAAAACTACTAATTTAACGAATGTTTCCTTTCCACTCTGAACACGAGGCTTATCATGAGTAGCAGGTCACAACTCGAGATACAAAGATATCATTATAACATACTAGACTTTATACGCCAACCTCAAACAGAGATAGGCAGCAGCTGGGTATTCCTCTCGCATTCTTGACGCTGCAAAACTCTAAAAACAAAACTTAGGCTCCCTAAGAAGATAAGGACATGAGTTTATACGTTGGACAAATGGTCTTAACTTCACCTCCGCTCCGACCACCTGTAGGTGCTGAGGGTTACCAACCTTCACGTCATGAATTTGCCATGATCTACGACGCTTGATGTTATCACAGTGAATAAGCATGTGAGAGCGTAGATATACTACCCACCGTCCCAAACCAATAAAGGCTCTATCATACCAATCAAACCCAAATGAGCCTCCAACTATTTTGGACCCCAATCAGGGATCTCCAACTAAGTCTTTAAATATGAAGGCTCTAATAATTTAACAATATATCTTAAAGTTATATCTCATAATTAATATTAGATTATTTTAAATTAAATCACTTATAATATTATCTAAAATTTAGATTCATACAATGAAAAAAATAGAGATAAATAAATGATATTTTTAAATTACATTTTAGATATATCAATTTTTAATAATGTTCTTAGGATTTTAAATTTATATATTAGTTATGAATTTTAAAAAATATCATTAATTTATTATTTATAAACATTTATGTTTAAATTTTTATAAATTTAGTAATGATTCAATTTTGTATTTAATATTTTAATAAAAATATATTTATTAATTACAATACTAATTTATTATTAACGATGTTATTATCTACCTTGAAAAAATTAAAGCCTTTTATTTCCCAAAGAAAAAGCATACCTTTTTACTATTTCATATAAAATAAAAACAACGATTCCCTTAAAAAAAGTATAGCTTATAATGCGATTTGATTAAACAATTTTGATAACTAATGCTTTAATGTTATTTATTTTTAATTATGTTTATTATAGATAAATATATGAAAAAATATAAATCAAATTTTCACTGTTCTTAAATTACTCATGCATTTTCCTTGAAAATGATAGTTGCGTTACTTTTTCGTTCGGCTGTGCAATCCAAGATCGGATGTATAAGTGGCGTCACTTTTTAATATTAAAAAAGGTATTTAGGTTGTCTCACATTTTAAAATTTTAAAATTTATGTATAGAATTGTTACAAGTTTATATTATTAGTATTTGAATTACTAAAGTTATCTGTTATAAACAAAATCTAAACAAAATTAAATAAGAATATTTAAATTCTAAAATTAAAATTAATAATTTTATTACATTGTCATTTTAATTAAAATTATCTCCATTATTTTAATAAAATTATAATTCTCAATTTTTTGTAAAAATAATTTATCTATTATACTTAAATATAAACATTTCTAATCAAATAATAACAGTTAGACTTTATGCTACGATAATAGTAGTAAAGACAAAATAATGAATACATATTATGGTTGAATGTAGGTTTTAGTTTGTTTACCTATTTTCTTATCTTAAGAGGAAATATATCTTTAATTAATTA
>APFE030640609.1:0-11558 GCA_000404065.3 Pinus taeda
GTGGGGGAAAAGAGAGAAGAATGAGCCTATTTGTTATCCTTTTGTCTCAGAAAAAACCTTATTACCACTCTTGAACACGACACTTTTTCATTCACCTGGGTTGGGAAATCGTTGGCCTCACAGTTGATCAAACCACATTGAAATTCTTCAGCCGGGTTCCGGGTATTAACTTTGAGTCATTCATCACCAAGCCATCTGTTGTGTTGTTATGTGTTCAAGATGTCTGCAAACAAAACATTCAACAGCAAAATACCTATCATCCATTTTTATCATCCTTGAGTCAGTCCTTACAGCAACATTTCTTTAACTTGAACTATGATTTCGTGTTGTGGGCTTGCCTGCGACGGGTCGCTTTCTATCGACATCAGCACATTATCTGGAGAGTTGACTTAGAGATCGTCAATACCTTGAAGTCTGCATGCATCAATGGAAGGTTTCTCGCCTTTGACGACAGTTTACATCATTGACTTTCAATCGAAGGACTCCATGAAATGTTCGACATCGACTCATTCATTCACATCTCATGGATTGTACTGGGTACTTTGAGAACCATTGAAATCACTGGTGGTCTCTCTCACACTTGTTAGCAGTTTACATCATCGACTAGTAATCAAGTGGTTTCTACCATGTTGGACATCGACTCGTTTATTAGCATGGCTAGAATCGTATCATTTTGGGAAGTAGAAATGAAGACCCTGGATCTAGTTTCCACCATCCAGGTTGCGAGGAGTTTTGTACTCATTATATAGTAGACCAATTATAAACAGATGGCTGTGCCCATACTGTGTCTACATGAGTCTATGGTTATGATGTACTACGAAATCATTCCTATATCAGAGTAGTAGTTAGTCTGTTAGTTAAAGTTTTTTGATATGAGTATGGGAATGCCTACCTCAGCGATGATATAATCTTATACATGTATTTTGTGTTGAAAATTGCAGGTTCTGACTGGGCTCTCCACAAGATAATCCTTGAAATGATAAAGTACTTCACCCTTCCTAGATGATATAAAACCCTAATCTAGTACAGGCTTCGCACTTTAGGGGGCAATCTGTTACACTAAAATTTGTCACCATGACTATCTGCAGTTAGTATGGCTCCATCAACAGTCATACTATCCTCCTTGGCAAGCCTCATACCTCTACTCTCCATGTCAAACTTCAAGAAAGAGAGAAAGTCATTAAAAACATATTTATCTCTAGGTACGCAGATTCTCTCATCCTTACCTGCGTGTACGCATCCCAAGTTCACAGTACCTGCGTCCTTGCACGCTCTGTATGTAAAGGGGTGGGTGTGTACTCCTGTAAAGGTCAAAAGGCGCGAGTTTCATCTTAAAAAAAGTTACTTGTGGTCATTTCTAGAGCATTCTAGAAGCTTGTTCGACGTGTATTGAGCGCCTCCAGATGGTTCATGTATCCCTATGAAAGAGGAACTTATCCCATCAAGAGGGGAGCTATCCCATCCAAAGAGGGGTTTATCCCATTGATGGTGGACCTGATTAACTTCCTCTAGAGCATTATAAATACAGGCATTGGGCCAGAGGAGGGGAGGTTGAAAGTTGAACATTCCAAAGGGTAGATGCTACTGGAATGAGGATTTCCTTGTAGAAGCTTGTGAGGAGAGATTCCCATCCTTTCTTGTTTCATTTGGAAGTGGGTGAGCTTATCAAAGTAAAGGAAAACTCTTGCTGGACCCTGGGAGGAACTTGCACAACACCAAGGCTCAGGTTGTAATGGTTTCTTTTGTTTCCTATTAATACAAATAAGTCCATTCTTCTCAACAATTTGTTATTAATGAGTTGTTTCATATACTCCTTGGTCTGTATGTTGAATATGTTTTATTTTATGAGATATTCAGGTGCTATTTAATCGTTTGATTGTTAGTGAATGCAGGTTTCGAAGTGAAGGAGGAGCTCATCCGGATCGACGAGGCTGGACTACTACAACAGCGTTGGACTACAGGTAGGATCTAAACACTTGATTTTTTGTATGGTAAATGCATGTTTAGAGAAGGATTGTTCTTAATTGTCTTGTTTGTCACTAGAAAGCCTTAAGCTTCTAGGGAGGTTGGTTTTGTCTTCAAGAGTAACTCTTTCTGCATGACAACATTAAGGATGGCAGCTCAGTTGGACCTAGATCTCAACCATGCAGAAAAGGAGAGATTGCTTCAGTTAAATGGATTGGATGAATAGAGATTGTAGGCCCTTCTCCACTGAGAGGTGGTCCAACTTCAAAGAAAAATATGGTATGACAGACACCTCAAAGAAAAAAATTTCCAGCAAGGAGATTGGGCACTGCTGTATGATTCAAAATATAAAGATTTCAAGGGAAAACCGAGGACAAGATGGCTGGGACCATACACAATAGAAAAATGCAATGACAATGGTTCAGTCTTGATTCGGACCATTGATGAAGAGGCCATCCCCATGCTTGTCAATGGACACAGGTAGAAGATCTATAAGAAGCCCCTTTCCAGGTAGGAGTTCATTGAGAATTTGGGTAAAATAGTGTTGGTAATGGAGCAGGTCCCTTTCTCCACTCCACCAACACCCTAAGCAAAAAAAAAAACGAAAGAAAAAAAAACAGAAAAAATAAAATAAAAGATCTCTAGGTGAAAACCTCTTGTAGGTGCCCAGGGCAGGCAGTTAGGGTGAAAACCTCCTAGAGGTGCCCCAGTTGTCTCATACAAAAAAAAAAGAGAAAAATGAAAAAAGAAAAAATGAAAAAATAAGAAAAACAGAAAAAACTAACTACTTTTGAATGCATTGCAGATTGCAGGAGGGTCACACAAGGAAGAAGGACATGACTAGGCTGCATACTCCCTTCATAGTCCATTCCTCTATCACCATTATCCTTTTTCAGGCCTTGGTCTCACTAGTCCTGAAGATTCGCATCCTACAGGAAACTCTGTGCATTCTACAAGAGGCTCCTGTAGAAATCACAGAGAGATCAAAATCAAGTTTAGAAAAGAATCTGAGGGCTAGAAATTTGTTCAAAGGGCTTGTGGACCTCCCTGCCACCAACCATCCTCCTAATCCTCCATTCCATCCTTGCACACCCACATTTCCACTTGCTTTTTCTTCCTTGAACACAAAAAAACCATAGAATTCTGTTTCTTTTATTTTTTTTTTCCAAAAAAATATATAATAAAACAACAGCATTCTTCACTTGTTCTTACCTAATGCCTTTCAGCTGTTATTCATTTCATTCAGAACCTTCTTCAACTGTCTCTTTAACCCTGCTCAAGCATTAGCCTAAAATTTCAGAGGGATAAGCAGCTATAGGAAATCCTATAGGATTCCTGTAGCAGTTGATCCCTTTCAAAAACAAACTCCAGAGGCAGGGTCAGCGCAGCTAGGATGTATGCAACATGCAAGGAGTAGAGACTGATAAAAAAATCACCAGCATAAGCCAAAGTCCGAGCATGCAGAGCACCAGCAGCAACAACAATGAGGAAATGAAGTGCCAAAGTCTGAGCATGCAGAGCATAGCAACGACTAACAGGTAAGTGGCTAAACCTATTACTCTGTTGCATGAATATTATTTAAGAACTGCATAAACATTGAGGTGGTCACAATCAAATGAAATTGGTGGTCAGCTAACTAGCCACCCTCGTTCAATTCAAATCACCCTTGTTCAGTTCAAGTCACCCTCGTTGAGTTCAAAAAAGTTTGTTCCATTCAAACATCAGTTCAAATACGCAGTCAGCACGTGTGGCCTGTCAACTCGGGAAGAAGAAACTCAGAATCGGTAATGGTGGTGGCGTAATGGGAATGATGGAATTGATGGCGGTTAGGAAACATGAAAAACCATAATGACACTGGCATAGGACCAACGGTTCGGATGGGGATAACGTACCCATCTTGCCACCTCACCTCGTCATCGTAGATTACATCATCAGCTTAATACAATGTGGTGTAAGCCTCCACCACCTTTTGATTTCATTTGAGTCGACGAGTTCTCGACTGCAACACTCACCTACCACCTTCAGAACAGTGAACCAGTCATTTTCTGCGAGGTTTTCAAAACCCTCCTACCTATCGGGCTTTACAGGAGCACTACTGCATTCTACAAGAGCAAGAACACTGTCTACAGGAGGCTTTCTACAGGAAGGCCAGAGAGAAGCTCTGCAGAAGAAAAATTTAGAATTTTTGTCCAATTCAAGCTTGAAATAAGGTAGGCTTAGAAACCCACTCTGCATATGATATATCTATACAAGGTGGTGGGTTAAAAGCAAAGTATTGGGTTGAAAAAGAAAGGAAAGAGAAGCACAAAAGTCTGCCTATGTTTTTCTGAGTTCTACACAGTCTCTTCGTTTTCTTCTCTACATTCAAAATCTATCTTTCTCTTCCTCACATTTTTCTGTAAAAAAAAAAGAGATGAAACCATAGAAAATCAAGTCTAGGAAAGAAATGAATTTGCAAGTTTGTTTACTCTATGAGAAGAAAAAAACATTGTTTTATATATTCTTTGTTCTGTTAAAATATTGAGTTCCTCCAAAAGCCCGAGAAGTAAATTGAGGTTGAAAACGGTTTGAAGGGGGGAAAATTAAAAAATGATGTTGTGAAAAAAGAAGAACACAAGAAATTCCCTCTCTAGTTTTAGAAAGACAAACATCAACCATTCCTCTGTTTCTGGTTTTGAAAATTGTTGCCTTCTTCCTCACCTGAGCATTTTCTAAAGTCACTAAAAACCATGCCAGGAGGTTTTATGATAAATGAGCCTTTGAAATCCAACAAATTGCATGAGCACCCCGAAGTGGTGGCCCTCTTCACCAGGGAAAACTGGATGTCTTTCCTTGAGAGAATTCATGGATATGATGATGAGGTGACCGAGGAATTTTTAATGTCCTTAAGACCCCATTTGAAAACACATGCTACAGTCAATTTCAGGGGTCTTACCCTAGAGCTTACACCAGATTTTATCAGTAGAATCACAAGTGTTCCACTTGCACTCCCTTGGAGCAAAGAAGAAAGACCATTAGGACAAGTTTCTAAAAAAACATTTTTCAGCCTGATAAACATCCTACAGAGGATAAGAATGGGGTCAAAAGGACATGTTTACCTCATCCATGGGGTGAGTTCAACTACCAGCTCATGAAATATATCACTTGTGAAGGAAGATTCAGTATAGTTTATGGTTATCACTTCAGGTTATTGCATGAATTGAGATATGGGATGGACCTACCTGCAGCTAGAAAACTCAGTCCCCCATATTTCCTCCTCCAATCTTTGATAGAATGTGGCACTAAGTTGAATGCAGGGGTTCCAAATGAACTGGCCCACCATGGGCTCATCAAATTGTTGGTTGAAGATGCCCTATAGACATACACCATCCCCATAGCTTAGGAAATTTTTAGTGAAGAGGAGGAGCAGAAAGAGGAAATTGAGAAGGAAATTCATGAGGAGGCACACAATATTCAAACAGAAGGAGAAACAGATGAGAAACAAAAGAAGAGGAGAAACTTGACAAAACCACAGTTGAACCTAAGGTAGAAAAGAGAACATCATCAAAAGTAGAGAAGATGAAGAGGACAAAAGTTGAGAAGAAGAAGCCCAAGAAAGCTTAGAAAAAGACTGCCACAGGAAAGGCAGAGAATCAACAAGAAAAGGAGAAAACACCACTAGATATATTTGAGACAAAAACAGAAACAGCAGACACAGGAAAAACTGCAGAGGATGAAAAAGAAGAACAACAAAAAGAAGTGTCTCCTGAGACACTAGCAAGGGAAGCAGCAACTGTGCTTGCTACATTGAGCACTCCAGCTAAGCAAGAAGGAAAAAGAAAAAGACAGACATATATGTATTTCAAAGCACAGAGGAGCACCAGGATTAAGGTGGAAAAGCCCCAGGCACCATCAAAAGAACCCATTATCATTGAGGATGCACCTACTGTGAAAAAAGAGGAATCTCCCTCCAAAATATCTATCACCTACGAGAAAGGGAGTCCCAAAACCCCCACCTAGAAGGAAAGAATTGAATTGATGGACTCCAAAGCAGTCTTACAGGAGGCACAAACCTCTCGATAGGAGACACTGGCCAAGCTTAAAGAAACTGAAAAATTGGAAAAGAAGGCAGAAGAACAATCACAAGAGGAAGGTAAGGAAAAAGAAATACCTGAGCCAAGCCCTCAACCTAATTTAGGCTCCTATTACAATCTTCTAGAATGTGGGAAGATCATCCCACAAACATTTGTTGTGCCTCTTTTCTTCGAACTAGAAAAAGAAAGAGTCAGGACCCACACCTGGATGTAGATTGCTAAATCTAAAGGAGTTGAAGATATAGGGCACATGGAAAGCAGGTTGAGTGAAATGAGCAGGGAGTTGGGCATGGCAAGGAATACAGAGAGCATCAGAAGAGCTCAACTACAGGAAGAAAATGAACTGCTTAAAAAGCAGTTACAAGAATGGGAACCTCAAGGGGGAAATTAGCTGCCCATCTTAGAAGGGAAGTAACAACCAGAGGGACCCCAGGCAGATAGTGAGGTAGCAGAGAAGCAGCAGCAAGAAGAGCCACAGACCAATATTGAAACACTGATGAAACAACAACAAGAAAGAGAACCTCAGGCAACAACTGAAATGTTGATTTTGAAAAAGTAGTTGCAGGAAAAGGAAGCCCAGTTAGCCTGCATGGCTAGCTAGGCAATGGAGGCCTTGTAGTGTAGACAACTAGCTAAATCTTATGCACTGTATCTTAAAGACCAATGGATCCAATTCTAGATTAAGACATTGGCCCAGAGGGGCACAATTTCATTCCAAAATTATGGTTAGTTTATGCATTTATGTGATCATAGTTCATCCGAAGATAAAGAAAAACTAGCTTAATTTTACCTACACAACATGGCACTTCCTGACATGAATTTATGGGATACAAATGCTGCATTAGGAGACTTACAACTAATGGCTATGGCTTCTTGGATGAGCCATGGGGAAAAGAGAGCAGTGGAAATTCAAAAGATAATTGCAAAAGAACTAACTGAGCCCCTCATAACAAGGGCCAAACCAGAAGACCCCTTAGTTCTCATCTATGCTCACCAACACCTTGCAGCCAATCCTCAAGTTCTCCTTGATTATGTTGACAGGCAAGCACAAGCTATTGCTCATTTTGAAGATATGGAGAGATTATTTGGCAATGACTGCCATCATGCATGCATGAGAAGGTGGAATACATTGTCACATAGCCTAAGGATTAGGGAGTATTACTCCCCAACCAGAATGAGGGAAGCTATGAGGAGAGTGCCCCTATACAAGAAATCAATGCAAAACTTGAAGGCCAATTGGATTGGTCTTAAATTCAGTCCTCCACTACTACTAGGACTATTGGAAGGAGTTAAGGAGGAGGAAGAATAAAGGCAATGGGAGGAAGTGGTTAGGAAAGTAGGTTTCCATGACAGAGAGGAAGACATCATGTTACAAAAAAAATTGTCACCATGACTTTCTATAGTTTGTGTGAGTCCATCACCACTCATACATACCTCCTTTGCAAGTCTTAAGCCTCAGTTCTTCATGTCAAGCTTTGAAAATGGGAGAAAGACCTTAAAAATATCTCAAATCTTGGTTTCGCACTTTCTCCTAGCATTGCCTACGATACCGCACCCAATGGTCATGTCCCCTACGAACCTGACTGCTTTGTCTGTTAAGTGATGGGTGTGAACCCCTGTAAAAAGTTAAAAAGGCATGATTTCGCTCTTAAAAACTCACCTTGGGTCACTTCTGGATGCTTCTAGAAGGAATATTACGCTGGCAAGTCCACTCCACCTTGGTTCATCCATTCCATAACTAAGGGAGCTAACTCCATGATATGACGTGCTTATCCCATTGAAGGAGGAACTTATCCTTTCAATGGTGGACCTGCAACATCCTCCATTTGCACTATAAATTAAGACATTGGGCTGGTTATAGGAGAGGTTGAAAGTTGAAGATTCTTGAGGGTAAACGCTGTTGGAAATTAGACTTCCTTTTTGAGCTTGTGAGAGGAGAGATCACATACCTTTCATTTCATTTGGGAAGTGAGTGAGGCTGGTCAAAGTAGAGGAGATTCCTGCTGGACCCTGGAAAGAGCTTGTGCAACATCAAGGCAAAGGTTGTAAGGTTCTTTTATTCATAAAGCTAATAAAATCAAGCTTGTTTTTCTCAATGAACTGTCTCTAATGGTTTATTTTATGAGCTCCTTGATCTTCATAATGAACATGTTTTATTATATTATATATGCAGGTGTTCTTTGATGTGTGTTTGTTTGTGTATGCAGGTTATTAAAAGGGAACTGCTTGAAGCTGTTGGAACAAAGTTGCCACAAACAAGCATTGGACCGAGGTAGGGTCTATTACACCTCTTAGTTTTCATTTATGAATTGAAACATGTTTAGAGAAAAGTAGATTTGTTTGTGCTTCTTGTTGCTAGATACCTTTTGATACTAGGGAGATCAGTCTTGTCTGCAAGAACGATTTATCCGACCAACAAATTGGCGACCATACTGGGGACTAGTTTTGGTTTTTAATTTGTCTTTGTTTTGACTTGAGAAACTTGAGTTTTGGTTTCTAATTTTGCCTTGATGTGTGTGGGATTGGGTACTTGTTAGATCCTCGTTTGATTATTATTTTTCGCATTTTTGGAAGAGGACCGCACCTTCTGTGTTAGGTATAGTGCAGACCTGTCCACACTATTACAGTCTACCACAGAGCAGTATCGCAATTGGTTCTACTGGGAGCCTGCGAACCCTGTCAAAATTTTGAAAAACCTAAGATCCTTCCGCCCAGTTAGGATTAGTTTTTGTCCATAGCTGTTAATTTATGCCCAGATCCGCACGTGTCTTGACAAAAGTTCCTTGTGAGTTAGTTTTCATTGGCATTCTCGTTTGAAGTAATTTTCTAGAAGTTTTTCCTGTTGGATTGATTTTCACTTGGTCTTCATAATAGCTCAGAGATCGGAAGCCTTAAAGCCTTAGATCACCCTGGTATCTCTAGTCTTCTTGCTGAGTTTGACTAGCTTATGAAATCTATCCTTGAAAAGAACTAGATCCTATTTTTCTCTTTTGAAAAACTTTGATTAAATTTGATTGAAAGTTCTGAATTTCATTTTTTATTAAAACATAATTGGGTGTTTTTGATTAGTTTGTTGATCTGAACAAATTGATCCTTAGTTAGCTGAAAAACTAAGTTAAACATCCTCAAAAACATTTCAAGCTTCTTTTCAATCCATTTTGTTTAGATCTCAAGATTAGATTATAGTTTTAAGTGTTTCATAGAAATTATAGAAGCTTGTTGAAAATTTGTTTTCAATAGTTTTTAGAGTTTTTTCAGAAATCTTAAAAGCTCTCTTGAAATAATTGTTTGTTCTTGTAGTTTTTTATTGTTGAAAAGAAAAGGCTTTCCGTGAGCGTGATTAATAGTCTCGTTTTTGAAGTTCTTTGAAAAAGACAAAAAGTTTTCCTTTCAGTTGTATGTTAAGCGAAAGATTTGATTTTCACAACATTGCATTTTCAACTCTTCCTTAGCTAGAAATTCATTGAAAAGAAAAGGAATTGTTTATCATCTTAGGCGCATTTTTTAGTGTTTTGGAGTCGAGTCTTCACACCATAAAGTTTCATATCCACACCCATTAACTTAAGAAACAACCAATAAAATTAACGCTTAATTAAAATCCATCTAGCAATCTTTTTATTTTCTAGGGATCTTTTCACCAACATAGCTTAGGCTAGTATCTTGGAGTAGGGAGTAATTAACTCTCCAAGATAGTTTAAACAAACAAGTAGTCAATCTTGTGGTAGGGAGAAATTCCAATTGTTACATCTATGCTCTAGGAAAGCTCCTCTTAAAGGAGAAGCACAAGATCATATCCGAACCAGTGTGGGAATCAATCCTTCCTCATTGGGAATGATAGAAGATATTCACGTATCAAAAATGGTAAACCTCGGATTGACCATTGTCGAGGAGCCTCGGGTCACTTGTTAGCAAACCTTGGATTATGTCAAGGAGCCTTCAAGGGGATTGAGCTTGTTACTCTGCCCTTGCGTGCGTATCGGATCGTAAACTGTTCCCCCAGGTATATTTGTTTCCGTTGGTGACCTTAGTGACCATAATCTTTAGGATTCTTTCCTAGGTGACGGTTGGTGGGAAGATCCCACTGTACCTGGAGCAGACGTCGGCTAGACTCACTTGGATTTTCTGGGGGGTTCACTTCACTCGAGACGGTTAAAGTGGAGGAACTTGATCCAGTCTATTCATTAAGCAGGTTGACGGGGTAACTGTTCCACCCGCTTTTTCTGTACTGAATCCTACGAGGTTGGATTTCATCACCAACTAGTGTTTTTGGTCCGGAAGCTACTGTTTGTGTTTGGTTTGACGCCCTAGATTCTTTAGGCGTGTGTTTCAAAACTGATTGGTTCTTTAGCGACTTTAGGTGTTTTTTCTTGAGATTTTACTTTGATTTCTTGTGTAGTAGTTAAAAGTTTTTAGCTGTGGCTGAATCACCGAGATGCTCCCGCAGACTTCGGGGCGAGTCTCCTGAAGTTGTTAGTTTGGCCGATATATTGAGGCGAGCCCGTAGAGTACGGGGCGACCCTCCTGAAGAGGACCGGCCTTATTACGAAGGATTAAAAATCCTTGTCACTCCTAGTGGCAATAGAATACTTTCACCTGAAGAAGGAGCATCGTCATTGGTAGTTCATTCGGATTACCAAGGTTTAGAAACAGGATACGATCCTGAAGCTGTTAAGGTTTCTGAACTTACTGGTAGTGTTACATCTGCCGGTGATATAGGTGAAGAACCTCAAATATCCGAACCTGTTACTCCATATTCTAGTGTTCCTGATTCACCTAAGGTAGAAAGAGTCATCACCGAAAATCTCCCTTCTGGTTTGATTTCTATTGAAGAACTCGCCCCAGAAGAAGATCTAGGCGCTTCTTATATTGAAGAAGATCTACCTGCTCTCGATCTCAGAGAGCGTGAGTCTATATTTACAGTCCCCCTCGAGCTACCACTTGGTATCTTTCGTTGACCAATTTTTTGGACAACTCAGTCAGTTTTTCTCCACCTCGTTTTCCTTTTCCACCTAGAGTTTTTACTCCTCCCGCATATATGTTGAGTCCGTCATCTCCAGACGCCTATTTATACGGCGGTCCGTCTGTTCCAGTTGGGTATTAGTCCATTTCTGGTACTTTTTTAGGAGCATCTCCTCATCCCTACGAGTAGAAGTTATTAGTTGGAAGTAGTGGCAATAGTCATTTGAGTGCTGAAGAAATTCTCATGATATCAGGTCAGCCTCAAGGCAGTCAGTTACCGCCTGGGGGGCAGCCTCAAGGTACTCCTTATCCGCCTGGGGGGCAACCTCGGTACTCAATATTTGCCTGGGGGGCAACCTCAGGGTACTCAATTTGCACCTGGGGGGCAACCTCAAGGACAGTACGTCCCTACGGGACAGTACATTCCTCAAGGTCAACCCCAGGTCCAATATGTGCCCCAGGGTCAACCCCAGTACCAGTACGTACCCCAAGGTCAACCTTCATATCAGTATGCACCCCAGAATCAATATTCTTACGTACCTCAAGGTCAACAACCCCAGT
>APFE030640612.1:0-29704 GCA_000404065.3 Pinus taeda
TCTATATATTGTATGCAAACCATTTGCAAAGGGTTGGTTGGCTTGTAACTTCTGGGAGACTGTGGGAAAGAAACTCTGTTTCTTCATTGTATATTTTTTACAGATGATTAATGAAAGGCAGCGGCTCTGTTTCATGAGATTCATGTGGTTGTGAGTGTAGCAAATGTGTCTCTTATGTTTCATATGTATCTTGTTATGTTTCATAATTCATTTCATATTCATTTCCAGTGAAATTTTCTAAGTTAGGTAAGGTAGAATTCAATTTTATTGCTCTGCCTGTGGGAATATTTCATGTTTAGTGTTCATTCTTCTGTTGAAAAGGATTCATGTTGTCCATGCCATTTTCACCCTCTTAATCAATATCTCCATTTTGCGCTATCTTAAACTAAATTGCTAGGCTTTCCACCTATCTTGCCTCACGAAGTAATCTGTGCCTTTGTATTAAGTTCTCTGTTCATTGAGGTCCATTGGTCCCATACCATCCCAGAAACACAGTCATTCATAAAAATCACTTCTTGTATCCAGATTCACTTACTAGCCTAAGATAAATATTTCACTGTAAGTCATCTCAGGCCTTTTCATTTATCTATTCACTGAGTGTGACTCGGAGAGAGCCCTCTCTCGTTCCGATAGGGCTAGCTACCAGACTGAGCGTGCTTTGTGGTTACCCTGAATTGTGCCTTCCTTCAGCCTGAGGCGGATTTAGGTGCTAACATAATGGTGACTCCACTGGGGAGAAAATGGTTTGCTTGAATATTTTTTTGCCCCAGTACATCTATCAAGCTCAGATCTGATGGTTGACGGTGAACAACAATCAGACATAAGAAGACAGCTGAAATCATTCACCTGGCGACTCCTTTCACTGAAGAATCCAGCAACCGATGCTTCATGGTGACTCCACTGCAGAGAGATCAGTAGCTTTGAGATTTTTAAAATGGAGTGGATTGCAAGAAGATACGCTCCCATGAGCCAAGATCATATTCCAGGCTTTCGAAATAAAATTCCGAAGGTAGATTGGTCAAGGAATCTGACTACGTTTAAAGATGATGGTAAGAAGGACACTGCTTTACATCTAGTTCGATTTCACATGCATATTCGCAAGTTGAAGGTTGATTTTCCTGAAGATTTCTTAATGAAGATATTCCTGGCCACTCTAGAAGGTGAAGCCCAATCTTGGTATGAAAGTTTGCCGCCTACTTGTATTTACTGTTTAAAGGATTTTCATGCCCTATTCATTGAAAGATATAAAGACTCTTATCCATCATTGAATCTAGTTCATGATTGTTGCAAACATGCTTCTACTTTTATTGAAAGACTTGAAAAATACTATGAGGATGATAATTTTATGGATGATGAGATCATGGAAGCCCTGTATGAAAATCCCTTTCAGCAGCGTAAAGACGATCATGAAAATTTGCAGCATGATCAAGATTGTAGTACAGTGGAAGATGAAGGAGTTTTGCCTCTTGATAGTCAACATGAATTTCATGAAATGGATCAGCAGTATGAGGAAAATTTGTATATACCTTCACTTGCAATTAATGAAGACAATCACTGTTTGAGCAAAAGGAAACAAAAGGTCTTATCTCCTTTGTCTGAAGACGAGATAGATCAACTCTTGCACGGTTATGTTCCAACTCAAGCTAAGCGGATTTGCAGTGCACACATGGTCAAGAAAGTGTTGGTGAAGCTTCTTCCTCTTTTGAAAAGGATGACAATCTGGTGAATAGCCGTATAGATCAGCAAGTTGAAGATGTCCATATGACTGAAAGTGATGAAAGAAAAAGGGTCAGTTCAGATCTGTCCATAGAAGAAGAAAACATGCAAGGAAGTCCAATTCTAATTCCAGAATGTGATAATGTCAAGACAGTCATTTCAGATGTAGATTCATATTGTGATGACCAAGAAAACCTTGTACTAAGTCCCATGAAAGAGAATTCAGTTGTTAAAATCACCTGGAATGAAGAAAATGAAGTTTTGAATCCAAATGTTCTCATGTCATCAGAACAAAGCCTTCATAAAGAGGTAGTCCAGTCAGCTCATGAACAGCAAGATGAGAATTTTGTTCAAGTAAGTGAAAAAGATCCGGGTGAATTTATGGTAGATGATATAAATGATTGTGTTGGGTTTCAAGAATCATTTGAAGTTTCTTTTCTCATGATTGATGAATGTAAAGACAATCTGCCTGTCATATCATATGAAGATGATCTACAATATATCCATACTTCAACATACCAAACCATTCAGGATTCCCTTTCAGATTCGTCCTCATATGTCTCATGTTTTGAAATGTTTTTTGAAAAGGAAATCTGCTCATCCACTTGTTCAGAAATTTTTGAGGACCAGGACCATACTTTTTCTGAAGTACATTATGAAGGAAGATCAGAATCAAAAGAAAAGGACATCTTGTTTCCTCAACAAGAGGTAAATCTTCATGTTTTTCATGATCCTATGGAAAATCTACTGCAGATAGCAGTGAATGTCATTATTGTAGTACTCAGTGATGAAGGAGATCATTGTCAATTATGTTTTTGGAGGCCCAGTTACCAACATCTATTGTTGACTAGAAGATTTGATCAAGAGAATCAATCAAGGAGGCATCTACTTGATTGGTTACATTGGAAGACACATTACACATCATTGTACATATTGCATTAGTACGCAGGTGGTTGTCATCATGATTTGAAACCCTCAAATCTTGATGGACTGCTGCCATTGAAACAAGTTTCGTAAGTTCTTGTTTTAGTTAAGTCAGTCATGAGTCATTTCCTTTTGCATTGAGTCAGTTTTTCAGTCATGTTGGTTCCATAATTAAGTCAGTATGAGTCAGGTTTCAGTCAATAAATGAGTCAGAGTCTTGTGTGGTTTTTCGAAATAATGACTCCATAGCCCAATGGACGAAGGCACTGTCTGCTCACCCAAAGATCTGCAGTTCTTGGCACCTCCAAGGAGCTGGAGCCTACCATCCCCCATTGGAGCCAATGTTAGTGTCAGTCTTTGCAGCCTTCCTCCAGTGATCAAACATGCTCTTACAAAGTGATTTTAAGGTGTCAAGGTCAAATTTTGTCATTTCAGTGAGTCTTCAAGCAAAATTTGGTCACTAGGCTTTAGGTCTAGGGTTTGATTTTACCCTTGTCAAATTTGTCCAAATGACGTTCCATGTCACCATTCAACTAAGTGTACCATCAGTCAAAGGGTTTTCATCATCATGTCAAGTTCCACTGGGTCATTTTACACCTTGTTCATGCTTCAGTTGCACCTAAGCAAGGTTCATTTCCCTCTCCTAGGGTTTTGAAACTAAGTTCTCTTGGATGGTCAAATCATCAGAAAAACTTGTATCCTAATGTTCATACATCTTCCCCTATCCATAATGTACCTTATTAAACACTTCCCATCACTAAAATCCCCCAAATTCCTCATTTTCGCACAAACCCTAGTTTCTTGCTACAACTTGACAATTTTCTGAGCTAGGCCTGTGTTTTGCCTTTTTTGGACCCCTTCCCCTCACTCAATTTCTGATATTCCACTTTCCCCTACTCTCTAACATTCCTCCCCACTTCCCTAAGTTTTCTCAAGAATTTAGAAGGCCCCTATCCCCTTCATTTCGCTTCGTTTCGGCAAATCCCTTGTCCCACACATCTAGATAGGTTTCACTCAAATAATGTGTTTGAGCAATCAAAGATGAATTTGGGAAAAATGAGAGAGATTTTTGTCCACAACAGAACAAGGAAGAAAAAACTCCTTCACTTTTTACACAGGTGTCATGGTTTTAGAGAAATGTCAAAAATACAATCGCCTTGGCAGAATTGATACACCTCTGAAGTGACCTTGGGAAAATCAAGTTTTCTCCTAGCTTGGTTGGCCAAATGACTTGCTTGATGAGTCGGATAATACCTAGACACAAATATATTTCCAACGAGCTATCATGACCTCAATTTGGAGTTGAGTAACACCTCCAAAAGTTGACTGCAACAGCACTCTGCCTTGAGGCAGCCTCACTGGGCACATTTTGACCAGTCTTGGGAGATTTGATTTTTGATAGGGAAACTGAACTCCAAATTGAAACATTCTAGTTTGGTTAGAAATTAAACTCAAAGACCTTTCCAATGAGCTATCCTGCACCCAACTTGGACTCCAGGAAGGCCTCCAAAAGGCTCCTACAAAAAGGCGTGGCGCACAGAGGTAGCACGACGCACAGAGGGAGATTTTCGAGTGTAAATTTACATGGGAGGCGCGGCACACAGGGCTAAAAGGCCTGAAGTTGACTGAAATCTTCCTCCAGAACTACAAATTCTTCATTCCACAAGGTTTCCACAAGAAAACAAGGTCATTGTGCAAATCAGGGTCATAAAGAAACGTTGCAAAGTGATTAGGAGAGCAAAGTGTGCATCATGCGTGTTTGAGTGAGTTGGAGGCAGTTCCAAGGAGCGCGGCACATATACTTAGGGGCACGGTGAATAGGTCTAAAAGGCCTAAAGTTGACTAAAATCTTCCTCCAGAACTGCAAATTCTTCATTCCACAAGGTTTCCACAAGCAAACAAGGTCATTATGCAAATCAAGGTCATAAAGAAACGTTGCAAAGTGATTAGGAGAGCAAAGTGTGCATCGTGCGTGTTTGAGTGAGTTGGAGGCAGTTCCAAGGAGCACAGGGCATATACTCAGGGGTGCGGTGCCATAGAGGGCACGGAACACACAGAGCCTACCCGCAGTTCAATTTTTCTAAGGGCGCAGTGCACACCCAGGGCGCGGCACACTGTGCTTTGCGCGCGGCACACACAGACCAAGGGCCGAAACAAGTGCCCAATTACTTCCAAATTTTTTTGAAGCACACCAAATTGAAAAATATCACAAAGGCACCCAGCCTCACACCATCATCAAAGGGCAGCCTAGGTATAGTATACACAGCAGTCATGGCTTCACAACATTCATTGGAGTATGAGATGGAGACACACAGTGATTGGCGAAAGAGAACAAGGACAAGTACATGCTCAGGCACATGAAAAACCATTATTGGGCACACAATCATGTTTGCAAGGCACGAATAAGGAATTTAAAGGAAAAATTGAGCAAAGAAACAAAAGAGGCAAAAGAGCAAGATCGGCTTTGAATCTTGGCTGAAGCTTCTGTGGCCTAGCATAGTGCCTCTTAGAGAACCTCCAGCCCAAATTTCAAGAAATGTGGGGCAATTTTGGTCACATGGAAATTTTTTGGCACAAACACAGGTTTTTTCTCTTTACGCGCCGCGCCACTGGCGCGACGCGTAGGATTGGGAGCTCCAAATGAGAAATGGTTTGCATTTTTGGATTCAGCATGCAAAATCATAGCACTCGGGCAAGAAATTTGGGAATGATTTGAGTCTCCAGGAGGTAAAAAACACCCAAAAAAATGGCCTCACTGCCCCTATTTTGACACACAGGAAGCAGTCTTGGGAGAATGAATATTTGGAGGGGAAAATGAGCTCCAAATTCAAAAATTCCACTTGGGTTGGAAAGTAGAAAAGGCAGGGTTTCCAATAAGCACACTTGGGCACATTTTGGACTCCTAAAAGGGCCTCAAAACTGGCCTCAAAGTGGCGGGGCGCATACAGAAAATGGCACAGCGCATATAGGAAAAAAGGCCCAATTGCCTATGTTTCGCGAAATTTCACTTCGCGGCTTCTCATAAGCGGGCCCCCTCATCTACACTTCATTTTTTCAGCACAAAAGGTGGCATTTAAAGTATTTTCACTCCATATGGGCATCTATCCAAGTGGCAAAGGAAGGCAAAGGGTCACCCAAGCCATTTGTCATGTTTGTGGCGCTGCACCTGTAGCTGATGTTTGGCTCTCCACCTTCATTTTGTAATGATTCGAGTAACTCCCCATCCCTTGGGCATTCTATCTCTTCATGGCACATTCTATATATTGTATACAAACCAATTGCAAAAGGTTGGTTGGCTTGTAACTTCTGGGAGGCTGTGGGAAAGAAACTCTGTTTCTTCATTGTATATTTTTTACAGAGGATTAATGAAAGGCAGCGGCTCTGTTTCATGAGATTCATGTGGTTGTGAGTGTAGAAAATGTGTATCTTATGTTTCATATGTATCTTGTTATGTTTCATAATTCATTTCATATTCATTTCTAGTGAAATTTTCTAAGTTAGGTAAGGTAGAAGTCAATTTTATTGCTCTGCCTGTGGGAAAATTTCATGTTTAGTGTTCATTCTTCTATTGAAAAGGATTCATGGTGTCCATGCCCTTTTCACCCTCTTAATCAGTATCTCCATTCCACGCTATATTAAACTAAATTGCTAGGCTTTCCACCTATCTTGCCTCACGAAGTAATCTGTGCCTTTGTATTAAGTTCTCTATTCATTGAGGTCCATTGGTCCCATACCATCCCAGAAACACAGTCATTCATAAAAATCACTTCTTGTATCCATATTCACTTACTAGCCTAAGATAAATATTTCACTGTAAGTCATCTCAGGCCTTTTCGTTTATCTATTCACTGAGTGTGACTCGGAGAGAGGCCTCTCCTGTTCCGATAGGGCTAGCTACCAGACTGGGCATGGTTTGTGGCTACCCTAAATTTTTCCTTCCTTCAGCCTGAGGCGGATTTAGGTGATAACAGGTTGTTGTATCCTTGTTATTTTTGTTGGTTATATGTTGGTTATGAGTATGTTTTATGACATACTTGATGTATGGCTCTCATCATGTTTTGATTAGAAACTAGATGTACAATGAATATATGAACTAATAGGTGATAATGCAGTTATTGTGATAAGGCAACAATGCTTCTATACGAATCTCAGATAAATATGATACCCTTATGCTCAGATTGGTTGTTATGACCTATAGATTACATATTTGTGACATGTTTGATGAAATGCTTGTCATTGCCAGTAAGGGTCCAGTCAATTCATTGATCCAATATTTCAATTAGTAGCTTGATTTCATGGTTATGTATCATTCCTTAAAGTTTCATGAAGTTTTGGGCAATGGCTTGAGACCCAGCCTTGAAAAAAGTGGCTGAGAATCAGGGGTTGCTGGCACATAACTGCTTGAAAAATTCCACAGTCGTTTACATGCCTTGTTGTGGGAGTGACTAGAAGGCCTAAGTCACATGCATGGCTTGTCATGGGAGTGGCTGAGGGTTCATATCAGTAAAATGTCAATTTGTCTCAGGGGTTGGTCACCTGGAAGGGTTGGTTGGTTCCTAAAGGTTTAGTAGCATGTGGAGAAGGCCAAAATGGTTTTTTTTTGTCAGTTCCACTTCCTTAACTATAAATGGGGAGTTGAATCACATCATAGTAGCCTCTTGTCACATGTTTACCCCAGTGGAGTGTAGCTTGGTTAAATGCGGGAGGAGGGCGTTACAGAGTGGTATCAGAGCATGGTTCACATCTTGGACTGGATGGACAGTGGAGCCAGATGGAGAATTATAGTTGGAACCTTAGTGTATATCACAGAGAAAGATACTCATGCTCTAGAACCGAGAAATCGAGTAGGTTAAAGTGTATTGGAAGCACTTTGGGCCCGATGAAGCTACATTAGGAGTGGCAGATGAGATGCGGGCTATGTATCCTTTTCTATTCGCTGGTTGAACAAATGTTTTTGGCATATGTTTTGGTGTGGTGTTTTCGTATATGTATATATGTATATGGATGTAAATACTACCATAAGCTATGATATAAAGCTCCAATAAGTGGTATGGGTTGCATGTTGTTATGTTTTCATGTTGGTTTTCTTCTTAACAGTTGATCATTGTAAATATCGCATCGAGCTAAGTTATGAAGCTCCATGGGAAGTATATTTTTCTTCTCACTAGTCTTGGTGGTGGTAGGTGTCATTGAACACCGAGGATGGTGTTCCCCCAAGGGGGAGGGTTCTATAAAAACCCTGGTCAAAATTCCATGTAATAGTTAATAAAGGAAAAATAATAACCAAAGTCATGGGACACATATTCCAAGATGAATGTTTGAGAAAAAACATCCCAGTGTGGGTGTTCATTTGGTTTATTATGGCTAAGGGAAATTGGCAAAGGCAATGGCAGAGGCTTTGTAAAGGAATGAGGCATTAATTGACATTTTATTTATGGAAATAATGGAAATTAGGAGAAAAGGAAGGTGAAAGGTCACATGTTTCATGTGAGGAGGAAAATGAAGGAAAATAGTGGAAAATTGAAGAAAATAGAGGCCTCATTAATAAAAATGATTTTGAGGATCAATTGGTACCTTTTTTGTCGGTTCATTTTTTGAGCTCTCTCTCACTCACACTCTTGGACACTTAGAGAATTCTTGGAACACTCTAGCATTGGAACAAGGAAAGCAAAGGAAGGAAAAAGAAGTAAAAGGGAAGCAAATATCAAGCAAGGAAGAGCAAGATCAAGCAACTACAATAGGATTACCTAAAGGTATCAATTTGCATGTGATTTACTTGATATATTTGGCATGTATGGTACATGCATGTGTGTATTTGGTTATCTTGTTGTCATTGGCATGGGCTTTTCCAAATGTGACAGTGGTATTCAACCTTACCTTTCCATTTCCAGATAGCCATGGTGTGATGTTTTTTATTTATTTGATTAAGTTGGATTACCGGATGGTTTCGAAATTAAGTGAGGTGGTTTCTAAAGAAGAACAAAAGGCCTAGGAATCTCTGGAAAAAAGAAGGTAGGTTTGTGATAAATCCATATTTTATGTACCTCGGTGGGCCTAAGAATCCTTGACTAATGAATGGTAGGATAAACGGTAAATACTAGAGGTGTGTGCCCTCGATCATGCCTAGGAACCCTCAACCAATGAATGTCAGGATATATGGTAAATCCTGGAGGGTGGAGTCTTGATTATGCCGAGGAATCCTCGACCGGCGAATGATAGTGTATACAGTAAAGTCTAGAGACTAGGGGACAAGAAAATTCCTCATGGTATAGGTGGAGAGATCCTGAGGTATCCATGCTTGTTTAGGGCCTAGTGATCCGATGGGGATTGGGGTAAAGCTTTAGGAAACCTGGATTGGTTTTGTTGTGAGTCCTAGATTCATGCTTGGAATATGGCACAAGAGTGATTGGATGAAAGAAAGATTTGGTTCAACCCATTCTATGGTCGGGTGGTTCGTTGAAGTCCCAAACCTAGTTGGCGTATGAATTCATTAATAAGATCTCCTTCTCCTTGGTATCTAATGTGTAAATGTACTGGTTCATATGTGATTTTTATGGTTGTTGTATCCTTGTTATTTCTGTTGGTTATGAGTATGTTTTATGACGAACTTGATGTATGTCTCACATCATGTTTTGATTAGAAATTGTATGTACTATGAATATATGACATAATAGATGATAATGCATCTATTGTTATAAGGCAACAATGATTCTTTACGGATCTCAGATAAGTATAATACCCTTATGTCCAGATCAGTTGTTATGACCTATAGATTACATATTTGTGACATGTTTGAAAAAATGCCTGTCATGGTTAGTAGGGTTCTGGTCAAGTCCTTGATCAAATATGCATTAGTAGCTTGATTTCATGGTTTTGTGTCATTTCTAAAAGTTTCATGAAGTTCTAAGAAATCACCTATGGCCTGGCCCTGAAAAAGTGGCTCATAATCTAAGGTTGCTAACATAAAATTGCCTGTAAAAGTCCATAGTTAATGGCATGCCTCACTATCGGAGCAACTGAAAGGTTTCATTCAAATGCATGACTTGTCATTGGAGCAGCTAAGGGTTCGAATCAGTAAAATGTTAATTTGTCTCAAGGGTTGGTCACCTGGAAGGGTTGGTTGGCTCTTGAAGGTTCTGTAGCATGTGTGGAAGGTGAGAATGATTTTTGTGTCTATTCTACTTCCTTAAGTGTACATGGGGATTTGAATCACAACATAGTAGCCTCTCTTCACATATTTACCCCAGTGGATCGGTTAGCTTGGAGAAATGTCGGAGGAGGGCATTACACTTAACATAAATTAATGGTTTTCTAGGTAGTATACGTTAATATTGGTTTTTAATCATTTTCACAATGTTTTAAAGGTTGATTTAGTTTGTGAAGAGATTATTCTTTTCAATTACTTAAAGCGTGTATTTTTTCGATTGGAAAATATTTTCTCAATAGAAATGTTGGCTAGTAGCGTGGTTATAGATTTTAAGAAATGGTTGTGCTAAGAGATGCTCTCCAACCTAGTATGGAAGAGATGTTGTAATGTCTTGTTATGTTATTAAACATTTTTTAGTCTGCCAAATTACATAAAAATAATATATATATAATTAATTAATTATAATGTCATATCGATAACTAAAAATAAAATAAAATGAAATAAATAATAATTATTAACGGAAACTCGATAATTAAAATTAAAAAAATAAAAAAATAAAATTGGAAGAGGTCAAATTATTTAAAAAAAAATTATAACAAAATAATACTTATAAATATTGTTACAATAGTTCATCTTTAGAACCTTGCCCCGCATATTTGGAACCTTCCACTATCATCTTGCTTTGGGGAAGTTTTATTGTCATAACCTAGAATTTGAAATACTTTATAAAACCACGTATGCTAGAATATTTGTTGACATGGATTTCAACAAGAGTTTTCCTGCTGAGATTAATTTGACAAATCCAGACTATGTGTGGGTATAGAAGATCAACTATGAAAATGTTTTATTTCAATGTCGAGCATGTTATGAAAAAATACATGTAATAAAAAATTACTCAAAGCGTTCGTTGAATAACAATGTCTAGAAAAATAACTAGAGGCCTAAATGGTGGTAAGGAGCTGAGATTGAACATTATACGGTATATAAACAAGAAGAGGCTCAAGGTAAGAAAGAAGAAAAGGAAAAACATGAAGAATTTATTGTCAAATATGACTCGTCGAACGAAACAAAACCCAGTTAGGAAGAAGTTTATGAGGACCCTCCATATTCAAAAACAATGGAAGCATAACATACTCTAGTGAAAGCCAGTCTCCCCTTTGAATCTTCAAGGGAAAAAGTCGGGAAAACAAATTCTTGGGAAAATCAGGCAGATAAGGAAGAAAGTGAAGACAACAACACTCACTTATTGAAGGGTGATCCATTAGACATAACAAAAAAAGTGGGTTGAATTCTAGTGGGGAATAAGGGAAAACGTATTTTTCCAAGGAAAACCAAAAACCAATTAAAATTAAATAAAAAAGTAGTGAAAAATGGAATGTAAATATATTTGGATCTTAGGAGTATTTTGGAAAAAAAATTAGTTGGAATGAAACTGAAATTTGTGTATCATGGGATAACCAGTTGAGGGATTGGATTGAACCTCTGTGCTCAATTTCAAACCAGTGAGGAATATTGGTAATTTTGAAGAAATGTAAATATTCTAGGTCAGGTCCAAACTTTATTTTTTAATAGAAACTATCATATCCATTTCTTTGGAAAAAAATTAAATTACTATGGTACTTCAGGTAAAATTGAGATCATAGAGTCAATTTACCGTTGGCCGTTTTTGGGCTGCAGGTTTTGACAACCCATGGTTTTACCAATGGTATTCTTATGTAATATAGCCTACTTAAAAGTGCGAGACTCTGTAATTTTCCTTTGGGACATGAAATATCAAATAAAAGGGTTTCACTAATAAGAAACACACAATATATATATATATATAATATTATATATATATATAATATATATATAATATATATATAAACTAGTATAGGTCCATCTTAACTTTGGATCTATCAATTGCTCAGAGGGATCAAATCTCTCGAGGTGTAAACTTTTCCACAAGTTTGGTGCCTTGAGAAGTTTGATCCCTCTCAGTGCTTGATAGATTCAGAGTTAAGATGGATCTAGACTAGTTTATAAAATCATATGGTTTAGGATCATTTATATCATAATTTGTATTTACTCCATAATTATAATTATAGATTATTGATTTGTAATTGAAAAATTAATTATTTTGTGGTAAGTGTTTAGAAATTATTTATTATGAATATTTTTATATTTTTAGATAAATATTAAGATTTATTATAAATAACAAATAGTTAAATAAATTGATTAAAAATATGTTTGTGTAATTACTTATCTAGTTTTCTTTATGGTTTGTAATAGGTAGCTTCGATTTGTGTGTAATTCTTGTACTTAGTGTAAAGGGAATTGGATAATAGAACTTATTGTACAAGAATTACCTCCTTAAGCCAACCATTATTAGGATTAAATATATTATGTTTAAATTGATAGATTTTGTTTCAATTCATATCATGTTTCTTATCTTGCTCACACTTTAGTACATGTCTAGCATTCATATAGTTCATATTTTTTATTAGTTTCTTGAGTTTCTTGTAGTTTTAATTTTGCAAAGAGTCATTTAATGAAATTCCATTCATGAAATTCCACTATTGATAACTAAGCGTTTTTAGTTCCCATGTGGGATGTTATTGATGGACATTATCTTTCACATACTAGATATTCCTAATCCCATAATGCATTGACACATGCTCTATTTAATGTGGAAATACCAAAATCACCCATTACATTGGGAAAGTTTTTCATTCTCGTGATCATAAAGAGAAACACCTATATCAATATATTTTTAGCAAATACAACACTCATATTGTGCCATCTTTTGTGTTTCCCTAGTTGGTAAGGTATACCATGATCAAAGTGCTTGCAAGTTTATTTTTTGAGTATTGAACTCTTATGAAGCATCCAAAGCGGGAATAATTTAGGGAAACCTTAGAATGTGGATCTCTTATTCATGAAAAATTCAAAGGACCATGAATCTTATAAAAATGCCCTAACTTTGAGGTACTATTTTCAAGCTTGGATCTTTGGTCTTGGATCAATTGCAATGGAACAATGTTAGTACGATTCTGTCTTTCTCATATAAAACAATTCCCACTTTGAACCTTTGTCTCTAATTGCCTAATTTGCTTCTGAAGGTTTCAAAGGAACCAATAAAGACACCATTGAAGACCATTAGATTGGAGAGAGACTTAAGAGAAAACCCAAAGGAGAAAGGACTTGGATCCATCTCACCATAGTAAGGTATGGACCAACAACAACATTTAATTTTACTTGTAATATAACCTCACTTCTCTCCCCCACTTTTACTTATGTTTGATTATACTATTGTTTTTCATGATTTGGGTTCTTTAAATCAATTAAGTATATCTAGAAGGGTTTATGATTTGTAATACATATTTAAGATTTTTCTATTGTAGAGTACATTAGTGCATTTTTATGGTGTTATGTGAATGATTCTTAGATATACTCCTGTTATTCTTGTTGTTTCACTCAGGTTTTAATGATCCTTCAAGGAGCAAAAGAAAAACACTTTTGTATAATATTCACTCTTTAGTACCTCGTTTATTTTCTTGATTACTTAGTTTAGTAGAGTAACAACTTTATTATTTTGTATCTATCAGGCGAATCTACTAATAGAGATTTAATAGTACTCACCATATGAAAAATCTTATCAATAGAATGACAACCATACTAGGGAGGGGATTCTTTGATTTTTAAAAGTTCTAGCTAAAGGAGATTTAGAGATTTTATGTATGATTTTTCTTTTCTTTCTTTATATATGTAGTACCTAAAATGTTATTTTAGCATTCCATACAATTAATTTTTAATTTTCCTAGTATTTTTGTCTGTAGCATTGTTTCTTTGAATATTTTAGGGCTATACCATTTTTAATTGAGATATTTTAGGATTATTACCTCTATAAATGTTGTTTTTGTAAAGGGATATTTTATTTCTTTTGTTTTTTCCATATGCCTTCTCAATGACACTTTTTCCTACTTTGTTTTAGTATTGCAACAACTTTGTTCCCTAGTTTTGAGTACTATTTTGGTGTATTAAAAATAAAGAAATTTAGGGTATTTTTATTTATGAATTAGAACTTCATACCTTTCATTCTTTTACTTGTTTATGATATTTTATAAAATAGTAGTTAAGGGAAAAGTGAATTATTTTCAGTCAAATGTGATGAACATTTTATATTTAGCATTTACTTTCAAGTGTTTTTCTTTTCTACAAAATCACACATTTTCCACATTATTAAATAAGAAATCTCAATATTTACTCGTGTATGACCTCTTCCCAAAATTGTTGCATGAGAAAACATATAGAGAACACATGACCACGAATATTCGTTTAGCAATAGAACTCAAATCAACCTTAACAAAAGAAACTTAGAATTCTTTTTGTTTCTTCTATAAGACCAAAAATAAATCACACTTTGTCTTTGAGTTATTAACATGTATAAATAGTACTTGATTGTGTGAAGTTGGTACAAGTTGATTCTTTACATATAATTAATCTTGAGAGACTAAAAAATCATGAGATTAAATGGTTAATCAATTCACTGGCCATTACTCTTAATAAACATGTATGACATATTGGTTTAAAATTCTCCTAAATTTTTACCACATCTCTTGAGTTTTATCATTTCCATTTGGTGAAATTTCCTCTTGTATAGGCATTGTTTTAGTGAATTCTTGTTGTGTAGAATGCCTAAACATTTTCAGTAATACCAATCTTCTACCTCCTAGAAGTGTTGAAGTTGTTTTCATGGCTACTATGAAACTCCCAAAATTGACCATAGGACTTTTGGTTTTGGTAGTTTCTACTTCAAATCTAACTAACCTCATCCCTTTCCCTCACCAACCATTAACCTAGTCTTATCTCCTCCTTCCCAACATTCACAAATCGTAGACCCCTCTTGTGCAACCGCACCCCCTCAAACCAGCCCCACAATCCACCTTATAAAGTATGTACCGTCCAAGAGAAAGATGAGGAAACATAAGAAACATAAGATTAATAACCAAGGGAAAAAATAAATGTTTCTAATAATGGGGGAAATGCCATTGTCAACCAGGCTTAACAACATCCTAAATGAAGTTCTACATCTAGACATCCTTATAATATTTGTAGGTAGGATCATCATGTTCACATATGTCTTGATACTATAGAAATCCAATAATTTAGGGTTCATTTTCTTAATCATATGATTCCATAAGTACTAGTTATACCACTGCAACAACCCTCCCTACCCCATGAACCTAATATTTCTCTTTAGTTTTCCACCACCCAAGTGACTATTCTTCCCAACCTATCTACCTCACTATCAAAGACTCAATTCATTAAGGAGAGGGGACACCACTTCCACTTATGGTGCCCCATTACCCATTGGATATATCTATCGTAAGGAAAATAGAAGAATGCACTCATCATATTCTGAATCGATTATGTTTGACTTGGACAATCATCTAGATTTTCATCTTCCTTCCTCCAAACATTCTGGATTAAGTTCCTTGTGTAGAATGAATTCATGATTCATTAATTCATAGTGGATGAGGGAGCCTATACTTGTGTTTTTTTCCCACTGGAAAAATCGTAACTTTTCATTAATTGAGAAAAATTACATGTTGTAGATGCGTTTGCATATGCTGTAAGTTCTTCTCCGACATGTGGAGAGGTATCTGAGTTCAAACTGGTTCTATACATATCAAAAAATGAATCATCACATAGGATGTTCCTTTTATATAGACTATCTGTAGGATGCAAGGAAATAATAAACATAATTTGCCACGCAGGGCATCCTGTTGTTCTGTTCAAAAAAGACTATATACATATTATCAAAAAGCTATAAATATGTCATCAAGGGTTGTCCGCCCTATGGTAGTGTGTATCAGAATATGGCCTGTGATAGTACTGGAAAAAATCTGCGCCTCGATACTCCTGTATCAGCCATTCACCTCGGGGAAGTGACGTGGACTCCTTGGAAAGTTGATCGGTGCTGCAATTGTGTTCCCTGTAGATGTGTTGACAAGTAATGTCAGTGAATTGTGCCTTCAATATATTAATATCATCCAAAATATTCAGGAGGGTGTGTGTGTGGCAATCTATAGTATTATTGAACCAATCAATAATAATCTTTGAGTCTCCAAAAATATGAATGTGTAAACAATGGTGTCCCAATGAAAAATGTAGGAGATGACGGAGCGAGATGATTTCTGCAAAGTTGTTTGTACCAGGACCCAGGCCCATCTTGACTCTGTTATACTTGTGTTATTTTCCAATCCAATTGATGATTAAGTTGTGGTAATTTGATGGTATACCATGTAAATCATTTGAATTTTTCCTAATATTCCTGCTAAGTTAGGATGTAAGACTATTGGAATTTTACTTTATCCTTGGGATAAAGTGAAAATGTTCCATAAAATCCATGGCTTATTCTTTTTTTTTCCATGAAATATAAGTTCAACACAAAGGATGAATAGTCATATTGAAAAGATCCAATACCATAGTCCTCAACCACATATGAATTGAAACAAAGTGTTGTCTTTTGTTGCATATTTGTAAGGTATCCATCCCATTTAGTTGGAAAAACCTTTTCTCAAAATGTCTCATGTGAACACTTCCATAATTTTTGAGATCTCCACTCCCATTGAGCATAATTTTTTACTTCCTTTAAATGATATAGGTTTATAGAATGAAAATGTGGCTTCACCTTTGGGAGAAACATATTAATATCTCTCCTCATGTGTAACTATGCTTCTACCTCTTCATCCATGTCTTCTGTGGAGATTAATATTTATTATATTCCAGGACATATTTCAATAATCCTTGATATGGAACAAATATTAGCTCTCCTATCAAATTTCTCCCTAGCCCTAATTTCTCCACTATCATGCACTTAAAACCTATTCTCCTTGGTAATATTGATTGGTTTTATTCCTCTATACCAACACTGCCTCTTGTGATTAATGAGGATACATTGGACCACTTTTGCATCACTAATAATTTTTTCTATTACACCACCCATAACATTGTTGATTGATTTAAATTCATTAACACTTCATGAATTTTTTATCCCATAAAGAATCTGATATGATTTTCTATATATTCTTTCATGAGTGCAACACCTTGAATCAATTTTTTTGGTACTTTTGAATCAATTTATCAGCCATGATTGAATTGGTAAGGTATATTCTTGCATTAACATATACAATTAGGATCTTCCTTTCAGAATTTGCATCTATACCATTTTCCACTCAAATCTGTTGCGCAATCCACCTAATTAATTGTCTGTAGGTTATCCCAACATTTCACCAATTATTCATTTGGCACCCATAAGAATCTTTTCCTTAGGACTAGGAGCCCCTCTTGATTGAGTTTCCTTTGTGAGCTACATTCTACTTTCTCATATATTTCTAGCCACTTTCATAGTGGTCCCCATCCTTTGTTTTGGTTGTTTACCATCAAACAATATTTTTTATTGCTTTCTTCCATATGTTGTTTGCTATTTTTTGGGTTTTCGATCCATATGAATGGGAACAATATCTATTTAAGGAGAGGTATGATCTTGGGGGTCAATTTATTTTATGTATCTACTATCTTTCTTTCTTTCAACCACATTCTCCCTTCTGTGCTTAGTAACTTTTTTTACTGCAACATGAGAACCCATCTCTTTTGTTGATTCTTTAATTCACAAAATAATATAAAAAGACAAAAAAATCATAAATGGAAAAATATTTGATAATTAAAGGAACTAATATGAAGTAGGGGATTTTATCACTTTTTTAATTCCCTGTGAGTCTTATCTAAGAAACTATTGGTGTCTCTTGTAACTAGAGAATCAATATTAGGTCACTAATTTATGTCCTTCCACCTTTTGTCATGGTATTTGAGCTTTTCCAAGTCCACTTTGCTTATCAAAACTATGTTTTTATTCATCTACTTTGCCTACCATTACTCACTCACAATTCCACACATGGTTGATTATTTTCCTTATGGTTTCCTTTGAAGTGAATGCTAAAAATTTCAGTATTATCATTATTTCTCTATGACAAGAGATGTCTCAATTTTACTATTCCCATGTTTGGCCAACTCCCTTAAGTAATTCCACTTGTGTTAACATTTCAGCAATTATATTCCTATCTCATGTTGGTTGAAGGGATTCTTCTACTACCATGACACGTATTTGGGTGTCTGATTTTGAGAGTTAGTAGCTTTCGTTCAACTTTCCTCTTTGGTGAATTTCCTTTCACTTGACAATGTATTATCATCATTAGTCCTTGATCATGTTGGATATCTAATCCTTGCGATTATAGTAATTTGTAAATATTATTTTAGGAGTAACCATAATCATAGTTTATTAGGAAGAGTCATCCATACCTCTTGGATGATGAAACCAAAGGAACTCTAATGTATTTATATATGGTTCACATTCATAAATAAATTTCAATCCATGTAGTTAGTCAATCCTTTTCTTGACAATGATATTAATGTGAGGTTGATATTGAGCCTAATCATACAACCAATAATGTTTCCAATATTTTCTTCACATACATCCATGAATCTCTACTCTTATTAGAATATAGGAATCTCTATTGTCTTTCCTCTCTCTTTAGAAATTTTTTACATGCTTCAGACATAATTTTGCATTATGGAATTTGAAACCTATATGTATGTGCTCAGGAAACCCTTCATTTCATCCCTTGACACCTCCTTGTTTGTTTTCTCACTTAGTGGTAGCTTATTCATTCTGTAGCCCAATTCTTCACCAATGAGGGGTACCAATGAGGGCTACACCATCCCCCTTTCTTTCATGTGATATAGATAAGTTGGCATGCTTCATTAATGAGATTGTAAGGGAGGGGGAGGCATAGGTATTCTCAATCTGAAATAATTGCTTCGGTAGTAAAAGAGTTAGGGGAAATTTAAAAGGCATTCATTCCCTTGGCTTTATTGAATTCTTAGTCTACAATGTGACTAAACCCATCTTATGGTATCCTCCAAAATTCATAAACATTATGCTTTAATCCTTTGAAAATTTCCTCATGGTTTTGGTTGTGGGTGCCTTCGTTAAACGTTTTGGCTTCTACAACAATGTTTAATCCTAGTTGTAGAACCAGATCACTATATATGCCTCAACCTTGTATTCAATTAGTAGATCCAGATAATTGGCTTTGAACATGTGATCCCTAACTTGTTGGGTTGTGTTATATTCTTACCACGACTAACCTATGTAGTGAATTGGGGGTTAGAGGGGGGGCAAAACCCCCCCCTTCGTTGCCACCGATACACAGCGAGGGGTCATGGGGTTCAATGCGGGGGGGGGCGGGGTAGCCCCCCTCTACGGGGTCTAGGGCAGTGCCCCAGGACAAAATTGTTTGGACCCTATATTAGGTTGGGCGAACCTACCTATTGTTTTTTGGTCCATGGTTTTGGACGCGATGGTTTTCGGTCCTTGGCATTGGATGCTTCGGCATGTATAAATATGTATTGTAACATTGAAAGGAACATAATGAAAAATCAAGCTGGTAGTCTCGGTTTTGGGATCCAGGGTAAAATCTCTGTGTATATGTGTTTTATGTGTTATCCTCTCACATTATTTATTTTCTGTGTTTTAGAATTCGTATGCAGGCAATTTATGTACAGGGTTAAAACCTACATTTGGTATTAGAGTTGTTTTGGCTTCAAGTGGATGCCTTTGTTGCTAAGGGGTTTCGCTCGGGCCTGTGGTAGACCCTATTCAGTGGGAGATCTGTGAGATCGATTCTGGTGGTGAAAGAAGATGGTGAGCACTGGAAAGATAGAGATTAAGAAATTTAATGGTTAGAGTTTTGAGTTGTGGAAACTCATGATGGAGGATCTGTTGGTGGATAAAGATCAGTGGATCGTGGTAGATCTGGGTACCAAACCAATGGGAGTGTCCAATGAAGAATGGAATAAGTTGGATCGGAAGGCAAAGAGCACAATACGATTGTGTGTCTTAGATTTAGTATTGTTGTATGTATCAGGGGAAGCTACGGTGAAGCCTCTGTGGGACATGTTAGGGAATTTGTACCAATCTAAGTCTCTGGTGAATAAGCTGATACTGTGGAAAAAGCTATATAACCTAAGGATCAAAGATGGAGACTCAGTGACAGAGCATCTAAACGCATTTAATACAGTGGTAAGTCAGTCAGCATCTGTTGATATTAAAATTTCAGATGAAGATAAGTGCATCAGTTTGTTGTGATCTCTACCAGATTTGTGGGATAGTCTGGTTATTGCAATAGGTAGCAATGCAATCTCCTTGTAGTTTGATGAAATAGTCTCATCCTTGCTGATGGAGGAGATGAGACAGAAAAATATGGAGAGCCAGAATGGTGATTCCTTGCTTGTACGAGGACAGTCTCAGAACATAAACAAAAATAAGTCATCGAGTGGGAGATTTAAATCTAGAGGGAGATCTAAATCCCCAGGAAAACCTGTAAAGGTGGTGTCAGGTTAGGACAAGAATCCTGGGCAGAGGCGGTGGAGACAACCTGTTACCTGGTCAACAGATCACCTTCATCAGCGTTGGAGGATAAAACTCCACAAGAGGTATGGACTGGTAAGAAACCCTCTCTTTCACATCTGAGGGCATTTGGATGTGATGCATATGTACATGTTCAAAAGGAGAAACGAATGAAGTTGGATAGTAAATATGAAAAGTGCATCTTTATTAGGTATAAGGGTGGTTTAAAGGGTGTGAAGTAGGAAAGTGTTCCCTCTACAGACAAACGCAACCCCTCTAGCCCTAGAGTGGGTCTAGTCACAGCAAAGACAAAACAACAATGGATTCGCTTAAATAGTCATCATTGGAGGCCTACCTCAAACTGGTGGTTGATGAAGTTCTGTTGCATTGCACCAGCTTCCATTTCCTTCTCCTTAATGAGCAATCAACCTGAAACACCACAAGAAAAAAACAAAGCACGTAACCGAGAACAACAATGATCTATTTACTCATAAAGTCAAGAAATCATGAGCTATCAAGTAAATTACATACAAGACATAGGAAATCATCATTGATTGTATTAATAATAAATCAAGAGCAAAGCTTACAACCAAGTCTTGATGTCACAAGCTTTCTCGGAGGGTCTAGCCAATATGTTTCTTCAAGCATTCACTCTCAGGGATGGGTCTCCCAATCAAAAAATATCTCTCTCTCACTCACAAGCTTTAATACAAAGCTAAGGGCACTCCACAACCTCTCACAAACTATTAGCAATCCCACACTTGTCACACTCACACCAAAGCTATCTATCTAACTCAAAAGCACTAGTAGCACTGTCCAACCAAAAGAACTAGCAGATCATAGCAATGGTGAGTGATTTTATAGGAGAAGGAGTCTCCATGAAATGAGGGAGAGGGAGCTTATCCTCAAGGAAGGTAGGAAAAAAGATGGAACCACCATCCGAGAGGGGGAAGGGCGACCCAAAGTGACCCAACAACTAGGTCTAGAGACATCCAGAAGGGCGACTGTTAGAAAAAATTCGCCCAATCTGGATCGTCGCTAGCCATAAACTAAGTCTCCGCAACGAAATCACTAGAGGTAATGCATGTAGATAAATCATCACGATAAATAGATAATAGCCTCGTGTCGGGCCTTGAAATCCATCTATCGTGGGAAATAGATGTACACCTACGGTGGGGTCATGATGAGACCATTTATGATAGGGGACCGTCATATATATTAAGGGTTCACTTGCAACGAGGCAGAATCTTAGGGAATGAGGGTCAACTTGCAGCATTAGAGAGCATTTGCTTAATCTTCTTACATTGGTGGGAAGATATGAACATGTTTATTTGACACATGACATAGCAAAGGGATTGAGATAAGGACAGTGACAAATTACTATGTAACAGATGCCCCCTAAAGCATGAAGCCCGAGAGAGTGGGAGGGGTGAAATGCTTTACGAAACTGTCTGAACTAGAACACCACTTTTGAAGAACCTGCAGGCACAAGTCCAACTGATATCTCTGATAGTGAAATACATGTAGTCTAGGCATGGGCACATCCATCCAAAAGACATATGAAACTTGGTCTGTGGTATGGATGCAGCCACCCAGTTACTAAGACAATGATAATGATAAAGGTATGGTCACAACCATCCATGAAGATGTAGGTATGGTCACAGCCATCCATGAAGACTCAGGTATGGGCGCAGCCATCCATCAAAGAGTCATGTATGTAATCACGAACAAATCCACATAGCTCGAACATATGTAATCTTAGTTCGGGGTCTTGAAACCCAACCGATCATAGTACAAATTCTAGCATGCAAATAGATGTGCTGAGGTCGAGCATGATAGAAATTCGCTTGATTACCAGTCAATGATGAAAAGCGTTAACAAGTGCGAGAGAAACCACCAATAATGCCAATGGCTGTCAAGGTATTGTCCAATACAATCCAGTAAGTGTGAAAATTGAGTTGAAGTCGAACACTCGTGGAATTGCCCAATCAAAGACCAGCAATGAAAGTCTATCGTCAAGTGCGAAGAACTTGCCATTGAGGCATGCAAGCTCCAAGGTACTGAAAGGGATCTCTAGACCAATCTCCTGGATAATGAGCTGGTGTCGACAGAGGACAATCCATCACAAGAGGGCCATAATGTTTCCCTCATCAACAACGTGAGATAAGGAACAAGTGGTAGATGGTGAAACAGAGCATCAGAGGAGGAGGTAAGGGTGTGAACTGCAGAATGATTATACTCTTGAACATATCAGCGACATGAATTTAGAATGTGGCAGCATTTTGGTACCAAGGGATCGGAGGCTTGATAGAGACAACATGAATCAGATGGAATGAGGCAAAATAGCAACCCAAAACCCCGGAAGGCCAAATGACGATGCATGTATATCCAAACCCGACAAGAAGCAAAAGTGTCGATGTTAAAGAGTGACTAGCTACCACAGGTAACCAATGAAGACTTCCAAATTTTCCCCCACCATTGCTGGCGAGTACCCCAATTATTTTTGAAACAATCTTGAAGGGGATAACATATGCTTGTAATATAAGTTCGACCTTCGGACGAATCCAACCTAGTGATAGTTTAACAAGCCCTAGGGAGGAGAAGCTCGAGTCTCATCATGATGACGAGTCCAATGTCATCAGGGTTTAATGAGTCCGATATAAGGAAAACTCGGAGTCTTTTTCATGTTTAGAGAGTTTGAAAAGGACACAGAAAAGAAAACTCCAAGGGGGTCCTTTTTCGTAAATTTGTGTCCCTCGAGCCCGAAAAAGTATAAAATAATACTCGAGAGAACCGCTTGATTGTTACAATCAAGGAGTACTTTTCATAATTAGTGGCCTCGATCCGAAAAAGTAGAAAAGTGATTGAAGACACGTCTTTTCGTAACTAATATCGAACCTGAAACTACAAAAATCTGGCAATCTTTTCACATTTATATGGTTGGAAAAAAGCTGAAAGCAGACCGCCATTTTTATTTTCTTTAACGAATCAAAAAGGGAAAAAAATACCCGACAATATTTTCATCTTTTACGAGTCAAAAAAGAGCTTAAAGGTGACTCGTCCTAGAGGAACGAGTGGTATAAAAGGTAGAAAATGGTTCCAAAAATGGTGGAACTACTCAAAACATGTAATGGTCAAGAGGCTGGCTAATAAAACCACTCATCGCTGCGGTCCCTCAGGAAAGGAAAAACAACCAAGTGAAAGCATATGATCAGCCAAAGAGATGGTCGCAATGGAATGAAACAACCAAGGCTCATCTAGCAAAATTTAGCAGATAAAAACGGCAACCACGAGATGTAAATCGGGTATGGGTTCATTTTTACACAAGCTTGAATGATGGAGAACTCTGCTTGGATTTGGTTTCATGTTTACATAAGATTGAAATGAAAAAATATGCTTGTTATGAGTTCGCATTCCCCTAGCATAATGACACAAATCGAGGTACATGCCCCCCAAGCTTCATTGCATTCAACGAGGTCAATGGAATGAAGGTTCACTTTCGAGATCTTGGAAAGACTCAACTTGGATTTTACGAGATCTTAATCAAAGACTCAATTTGGAAAAGGGAGTTGTTTCATTTTTCAATGAGGTTGACACAGTAAAAGGGCTATCCTCAGAACCCTTGTTTCATTTGTTAACGAGGTTGACACAAGATTAAGAACTTTCCTCAAGACTTCTTGTTTCATTTTTTAATGAGCTTGACACAAGACAAGGAACTATGCTCAAGACCCTTGCTTCATTTTTTAACGAGGTTGATACAAGATCAAACTATCCTCAAGCCTCCTTGTTTCATTTTTTAATGAGGTTGCCACAAGAAAAGAACTCTCATCAAATATTGTTCATGGGTCATACGCAAACATGACTCCCAAGAGATCTTCATTAGATGGAAGAATCACGCTCTGGGAGGAACACACATCATAAGACACCAATGATAGATCAGGTTCCAATGTCCCCAGTACATGATGTATGAGACCATCTACATAATCATCAGCAGAGGTGGAGACGGAACGGGTAGCCACATAATTGACCTGTGGCAAAGAGGGTACCACTTGTGAATAAGAACTGATAGGGGACGATAGTGGTACAAAAGGTACCAGGTGACTAAAGAATGAAAATTGATCAATAGTCACCATTCTTCCATCATGTGGAAAACAAACCACACGGAAAAGTGAAGAAACAAGAGCTCCCATGGCATAAATATAATCATGGCCAAGGAGAAGACTGAATTCTAAAGCACCTTGGACAGCCATCATTTCGATATAGATGGTTTTACCTCCCAAAGTAATAGGGAACTTCAGAAGGATCCCTAAAGGTTGACTGGTTCCTCTGTCAAATGCCAACAGATTCTATGTGATCGACACAAGCTGTGGGGAGCCCAAAGCTTGCCAAGTAGTAGAAGGCATAAAACTGACAGACGCATCCTCATCCAAGACAGTGCTATCTATCGCCTTATCATAGGCATGTACTGTAATCTGAAAAGGCACATAGGATGGAAGGCGGAAAGCAGTCATGTGACTCCAGTTGAAGGAAACGACTGAACTACTTGGTGGGGGTATCATATGATTCCCCCCATGCTCTACAGGAACAAAAGAAGGACTCTCTGAATCAGCTAGGATAGGAGGGTCTTTCTCAGACTTAGGAGAATCTGACAAGATAAGAAGAATGTGAGCAGTGTAATAATGATGTTCTTTCGGAATAGAGTGATCAACGAGTGGTGAATCGTAGTTGACACTCTTTCCGACCAATGGTCGGTCAGGAACAAGAGGATGAACAAGAGAAGAATCTGAGTCAATCTCTTGGTCAACCAAGAGAGGGTCTAAAGAGAGCCTCTGATAACCAACTGGAAGTGGATGCAAAGAAGTTGTAAGACATTTCAAAACATTGGAAGCTTTATCCATGAGTAGACAAAGGTGAAGGGAATGGTTACCTTCACATAGCCTACAGGGGAATCAAATCTTCCCTTTCTTCTTACCACTACCAATTAAGGATTGAACATCGACATGAGCTACAGAGGATGATGAGGGACAAGCCAGATCGTGAGAACATACTTCTAAGATCCTAGGAATGCGAGGACAATCACGAAGAATATGGTCACCCTTGCACAATTTACAAGGAATTTTAACCTTCTGTGGAGGAGCAGAAGGTGTTCCAACCTGAGATGTACTCGGGGAAATAGTTGCACGAGTGGCCTCGCACTTATCGGACTTCTTCTTCTTCTTCATCCTCTTCTTCCTCCTCTTAGTCTCCTGGTTACTAGATGTGCAACTTTCACCAGGCTAAGTAGGAGATGAAGATGAAGAAACAGGGGAAGAAGGTACAGACTCAACCTTGGAATCATCATGTCTTGATTCAAACGAAGGAGATGGTGGAACAAGAGTCATGACGCTCGAGACCACTGAGGTTGAAAATAACCAAACGGTCAAACTGATGGTTAACCCAAGCAAAGACAATGTTGCCATATATGGAGCACCAGCATTTCCAAATGGAGGAAATGGACCAGGAGTTTCATCTAGGGGAAGACCTTGGCCGGTAGACTCAGGGAAGGTTTCCATTAGGAATGAGCCTGAAAAACACTTTCACTATAATCAAGAACTTGAACTGTTACCAGGAATATTTCATGGGCAATAAATTTTATGACACGGGAACAAAACTTGATATTTTCATGTTTCAAGAGTCAAGAAAAGGACGAAAAGGTGACTCTATCTATTTCGAGGTTTAATGAGCCTGAAAGGACAAGTGCTCAGATGGACCTTTTCTTTTAAGGAGTCAAAAAGGAATGAAAGTGACTACTCTGGAGAAGTAGGAAAAAGGCTTACCAAACAACCCGTAAAACTGCATATACACCTTGATGATCAAATGGAGACCAAGGACTTTCCGTACGGTAGTCAATCTTCTCGAATGCTATGTTTGGTGTGTTATGGTTTGCATGGCAGCATACATGGCTTCCTAAGGATATAGGATGATAACCTAGTGGGGTCTCCCAACATATACTCGACAGTATTGGGAGCGTAAGTCCGTACTAGCAGCTATTGAGTCACAGAAGGAGGAATCACCCAACCTTAAGTGAAAGCAATAGTGACTAAGTTTAACGATGCCAAAGCACATCTCTAGCATAGACCTCTAAATAATGTGTGTTAAGTTCCAGTGCATTGTTAAGTTTATTAAATTCATTTTAGAGGTGATCTTGAATTAGGTTTCAATTTCCAGGCCCTACCGTATGTATATCAAAAACCTTAGGATGCAACTACAATGAGTAAAGCATCAATCGTTTTGATGGACACCTACTTAAAGGAGGGTAGAAAGCTCATTCCCAAGCAAACACAAAACCAAGACAAGCTAATGCAAGTGCTAAGAACACAATGCATTAACACACTAATCTCACGATGCATCGAAACTACTAATGAAATATTTAGAGTTCTCTTTTCAATTTTTCAATCATGAAAATTTGAAATGCACATATACTTTCACTTTCGTATATCAAATGAATGCAATCGCTTAATTTTCCTTTGTTTTGAATTTAAAGAGACAAACAAGAAAGCATGAAATGATCAATCTAAACAATTGTGATCTATGCTTGGTAGTGAAGAAATCGAATCAATATCAAAAATTGGTTCAATAATTGACACTAAAAATCAACCAGCGAAAACAAGCAATGAAAAAGCTTTAAGCAAATTAATAAGATGGTTGTGGATGAACCTTGGATAGACAAGCAACCCAAGCAAAATTTTTGAAATTCTTAAGACAGCTAGGTCACAGGGTCTAAAAACACAAGATTCACTCAAATGAAATCAATGATACAATACCTTAACCAAAAGCAATCAAAACAAGCTAATGAGAGACAAGAAACAATAGGGGATAAACAAGACTGATGGATTTAGGAGGTAAAGTTGTAAAAACAACTTTACAGGAATCATCGAAGGTGTTACACTGACAACTAGAGACTAGTCGCAAGTGTTACACTAACAACTAGATACGTCATCGCAAGTGTTACATTGGCAACTAGATACTAGTTGCTAAAGTACACATGTTCTCATAGACGGTCCGATTTCAGGAGTCGTCGCGGGAATTAAACTAGAAACCCAAGACGAAAGCCAAATAGTCATGGGTACAAAGCTAGAACATCAACAATGTCCTTGCGACTGTTAGGCTATCTTCAACGATGATATTACTTAAGCAAAAGACAAAGTAAAATAACCTAAATGACACCAGATAATCTTTCCAAGCAGTAAGGGGACTTCCCAGATCGACCCAGGTAACCCAAAAATTGATGGTTTAACACCAAAATTCAAGAGACACTAAATTAAAACCAAACAAAAGCAAACAAGAGAAAAAAAAACATACAAAGGACTCCCCAACAGAGTCGCCAACTTGTGAAGTAGGAAAGTGTTCCCTCTGCGGACAGAGGCAACCCCTCTAGCCCTAGAGTGGGTCTAGTCACAGCAAAGACAAAACAACAATTGATTCCCTTAAATAGTCATCATTGGAGGCCTACCTCAAGCTGGTGGTTGATGAAGTTCTGTTGCGTTGCACCAACTTCCATTTCCTTCTCCTTAATGAGTAATCAACCTGAAACACCACAACAAAACAACAGAGCACGTAACCGAGAACAACAATGATCTATTTACTCATAAAGTCAAGAAATCATGAGCTATCAAGTAAATTACATACAAGACATAGGAAATCATCATTGATTGTATTAATAATAAATCAAGAGCAAAGCTTACAACCAAATCTTGATGTTGCAAGCCTTCTCGGAGGGTCCAGCCAATATGCTTCTTCAAGCATTCACTCTCAGGGATGGGTCTCCCAATCAAACAATATCTCTCTCTCACTCACAAGCTTTAATACAAAGCTAAGGGCACTCCACAACCTCTCACAAACTATTAGCGATCCCACACTTGTCACACTCACACCAAAGCTATCTATCTAACTCAAAATCACTAGAAGCACTGTCCAACCAAAAGAACTAGCAGATCATAGCAATGGTGAGTGATTTTATAGGAGAAGGAGTCTCCATGAAATGAGGGAGAGGGAGCTTATCCTCAAGGAAGGTAGGACAAAAGATGGAACCACCATCCGAGAGGGGGAAGGGCGACCCAAACTGACCCAACAACTAGGTCTAGAGACATCCAGAAGGGCGGCTGTTAGAAAAAATTCACCCAATTTGGATCATCATTAGCCATAAACTAAGTCTCCACGATGGCATCGCTAGAGGTAATGCATGCAAATAAATCGTTGCGATAAATAGCTAATAGCCTTGCGCCGGGCCTTGAAATCTATCCGTCGTGGGAAAGAGATGTACACCTGCGACGGGGTCGCGATGGAACTGTTTATGACAGGGGATCGTCATGTATATTAAAGGTTTAGTCGCAATGAGGTAGAAACTTAAGGAAATAGGGTCAACTTGGAGCATCAGAGAGCATTTTCTTAATCTTCTTACATTGGTGGGAAGATATGAACATGTTTATTTGACACATGACACAACAAAGGGAATGAGATAAGGACAGTGACAAATTACTGTGTAATAAAGGGTTATAAGCTTTGGAACCCAACAACAAGTTAGGTTGTGTACAGCCGAGATGTGGTGTTCAGAGAGGTGAAATATGTTATTAAACATGAAGTCCAACCAAAGGAACCTGAGAAGATAGAGTTTGAGCTAAAGGAGGAAGAATCAGACTCTACAGCAAAGGAGGAATCAGAAGATGAAAAGCCACAAATTCCAAGTGTAAGAAGATCAATTCGAGAAAAAGGCAGCCAAAAAGGTATATTCCATCTTCTTTTTGTTCAAATTTGTCTTTATATATTACTGATGATGATCCCAGAACTGTGAAGGACGCAATAGATTCAAAGGATGGAAAACTCTAGAAAGAGGCCATGGTTGATGAAATGGCATCTTTGCACAAAAATGAGGCTTGGGATCTGGTGGATTTGCAGCTGGAAGGAAGCCCATTGGCAGAAAATGGGTGTTCAAGAAGAAGAAAAATGCAGAAGGAAAGGTGGAGAAATACAAAGCTCAATTGGTAGCAAAAGGTTTTTCCTAGGTGCCGGGAATTGATTTTGGTGATATTTTTTTCTCCTGTTGCCAAGGTAGCTTCTATCAAATTACTTTTATCTGTTGTTGCTACTTTTTATTTTGAGGTAGAATAGATGGATGTGAAGACAACATTTCTTCACGGGGATCTGGAAGAGGAAATCTACATGAAGCAACTTGAAGGCTTTGCGGTGAAGGGTAAGAAAAAATTGGTATGCAAGTTAAAGAAGTCTCTGTATGGGTTGAAACAGTCACCAAGGATGTGGTATCAGAAATTTGATACATTTATACGGGGACTTGGCTTCACCAGAAGCAAAGCAGATCATTGTGTGTATTTTAAATTACTTGGTGACCGTGTTATTTATCTGGTCTTGTATGTGGATGATATGTTGCTGGTTGGAAATGACAAAGAAACTATCCATGATTTGAAGAC
>APFE030640612.1:39711-53498 GCA_000404065.3 Pinus taeda
AAGTCAAATATAAATACACACGGCACACCTTAATAGTAATCTGATATGGTAATCCAATTATCAGTCTTAGTTATAAACAATACGGCTGTATTTTGTAATGGAACAGCAACGTTCATAGATTCAACAATCGCAAGGAAATATAATTTCTAAGATGAAAATAATGCCAATGGTCAAATGTTACGACACAGGCACTTCATAATTAAATAGCAACGGTATCCTGTAAAAACCATTTATATCAGCATTTAAAGAAACAGCAATGCGTTGCAAAATCAATATGATATTTCTATCTCAGAAAATGAGATTACGTGACAGAGATGTGATGTAAAATAATATAACATACCAGATTACCAAATAAAATGGATAAGCAAACCACGCATAAAATGAAAGAATATAATATACAGTAGTAGCAGCAACGTACTCCACCAGAGGCTGGGCCCTTAGCCGCCAGCGGACGCTGCTGGGTTACTTCAGAAGGAAAAGAGTGAACAGCAACTCCCAAGTCATGTATTAATCAGCAAATTGTGGAATCATTACAACAACAAATGCTTGAGAATTACAACATGCAACAATCCCTATCCTATGAATAATCCACCATCATTCTTCATCATTTTTCATCCCCCAAAAATCATCCTGAAGTCATCCTGAAGCCATCCCCATCTCTGATCTCTGTTTTCATTTAAATAGAGAGATCATAGAGAAGTTACAATAAAGATAAATACAACATGATTTCTTTTACAAAATTGGATTGATTCTAACCATTTTATCAACAAGAAAATATATTTCCTTCCATCTCTCAACAAAAGCAAGACGAATTTGGCTTTGTAGCTGAGATTTGGAGGACGGCCACAACAGCAAATCTAAGAAAATCGTGCTCAAAGAACCCTACATTTCTATCTGTACAAGCCGAATTTGGGCAAACCATTTTTTGATAAAGTTAATTGGGCCCGTTATGGACAAAACCCATGTTCCAGATTTTCCAGATTCTTCTCCATTTGCTCAGAATCTCAACCGCAAAACTGTCACTCCTTAATCCAGCGAATTTCTGAGTTGGCAGATTTAATGGTCAAATCTTCAATCTGGAAATTATCTTGGAGACTAAAAATGGTGAATAATGTTACAACTGATTTATTAGAAATCATTCATAATCATTCATAATCATCAATTTATTAGAAATAAAGGAGAATAGATAATATTCATTTATAAGAGCATAAATCATTTATAAAATGGATTTAAATGATAAATTATAACAAATGATATGATGAAGAATAGCGGAAATGGGTGGGATAAGTGTTCAAAAGTGATAATAATAATGGCATATTAATGGCCCAACACTCTTCAACTAAGGGAAACGAAAATGACACCAGTACTACCAGTGAAGTCCAAAATACAAGGTTTTGACTGTCGCAGAGAAAGAGCAACCCTTACATACTTTCCATACTTGTTCATTGCTACCCTGAGACTTTTACAAAAATTAAGGAAGATGATATTAAGATGAGGGAGTAGTAAAACATGCCTACTAATACTATACCAGCCGACTGACTACATTTGAGCTAGAGCCAAATTACTATAAAGATAACAAGACAAAATCATAAGTGCCATGTCATTAAATCACTATAAATACTAGAGAAAAAACATTAAATACCCAACTTTAAAGGAAAGTGCATTAATGATTGGAGACCATTAGTCAGAAATGATGACTAGAGAGAGGGTAGAGGAATTTTCCTAAGGAGAATTACAAGTGGGAGTGTTGATAATAGTCGGTGCTTCATGCGTCTCATCGGACTCAGTATCCGAGTCAAATACCCCAAAATTCTCCACCCTTGTTAGTCTGGCCACAATGTTATCCAAGTTATAGCAAATATCTCGAAGAGTTCACTTAATATCCTCCTAACCTACAAATAATTTGTAGTTTTCAACCTGCTTGTCATGAATAACCATATGGAGCAATGTTTCCATATGTCGATGTGGAGAGAGGGAATTAAGAAAGTGAAGCATACGCTTCCTGAATTTCCCTAGAAAATGAACACACTTGAGGTTTTTGCCTCCAATCTTAGAATCATAAAGTATATGCAGTCACCGAACTCCATTGCCTCTAGATGGAGAATTTCATTCCTTACTTAAGCCAGTGCACCACCACGACAGCGAGGCATTCTCTGTTGAGGAGCCATGATTACATAGGAAATGGGGTGATGGAACAAATAGAATGAAGACAGAGGAAAACATATAGGGAGAAGTATTCTTAAGTGGGGAGTAAACACTCGAACATGGAGGACATCATCCGCTATGCAAAGGACAAACAAGATCTTATTTGGTCGAGGGGAAAGATGTAAGGAAATTCCACATGAATTTGATAAAAATACTAACCCTAACTCCCAGTATACCATAATTTGTGAGATACAGAGACAAAGGGAGTCCAGAGGCCTTCAGTCTATTGTAAAACTAAATGAAAAATTAACAACATCAAAACCAAATGGAAAAGGTACTTGGGTACCAAATTCCATAAACCAACACTGGGCAATTGAAATAAATTCAGGCAAAATCAAAGACTTGAGGCAACAAGGAGGGTAAAACATCCACTAGTTTGATAGAAGGACCAATACCCATATTATGGAGAAAGAGCACGAAAAAAATTGACCCCTGCGTAAAATCACAAAACTACAGGGAAGGTACCATAAGGTTGAGTGCTTAAAATGTGAACAAGGGAAAAAATAGGAAAGATAATAGTGAAGAAATGGGCCTCTCGCAATCTTGGAAGAGACCAACCAACGCATCCAGGAGTAGCACAATGGTTTGAAACCCTCCTCAACAATACAGATAGCATAGCTATGTCAGCACCCTAAGAAGTTTCCCATGCATTTATAATGGGACATGGACATGAGAGGATTGGGTCATTGAGAGAAAAAACCAAAGGGTACGAAATCCAAGCATGGACAATTTCACGACTATGCACACTCTTTAATAAACACTAGGTACTTGTAAATCATATGCTCATGAATGAGCTCTGTATACTATGTGTCAGGATCTCCTCCACCCACAACCAATCCACCATGAGAAAGCATAAACATTGTAGCTATTGAGGGATGAAACCTAATGGAAAAGAGAATGTCGTACTCCACGACATATAGGACCTCCTGCGCATATTTAAAACAATGGGAACAGGGTAGGTGATCTCAAACCTATGAACAGAAAAGGTGCCACACAAGGAATAGGAGGTGATAGGTGGAGAACATGGCTCTCGTTCCCAAGGCTACCAACTCATGCTCCATTCCCATGTTTGGCGTGCTAATCATGGTCCCTAAGCATATTGTGATGCTTAATACCACCCCCATCGGGGACGCTATCTTCCATTGATAATCTCTCATGCTCCACCCACTGTTTAATTTCTTAGATGTCCTCTCTTAGTGACACAAATATCAAAGTATTTTCCAAGGCCAGGTGTCATTCAAGGCTACCCCAATTTGCCAATGTATTTTCTACCCTACAACCTTCCCACCGCATATGTTGGGGAATAATATAATAAAATTTTGATAATATGTTTTGAATACTTGAGACCACTTCCAGTAGATGCCAACTATGAAATATTTTATATACACAGTGGCCATTAAACAATTTGCGTATACATTGTATGACCACTTGAGAGTCTTCATGGACCTGAATCAAACAATATCCTTCTCCGACTGCAATTTGTAAACCTTTCTCAATAACAAGGAATTATGATATATTATTTGTTGTCACACCACATGAATATGCATATACATGCAAAGGGTATGGTTTCTTGTCTCGAATGATCCCACCATAGCTAGCCGCTCCAGGGTTTCCCTTGGAAGCACCATCGAAATTCAATTTCAAGAAAGAGCTCGGGGGCAAGGTGTTAGTGTCTGTGAGTCCTTCCAGTAACCAGTGATCAAATTTTATCTTTCAAAGTTTTTGTTAGGGTCCTTGGTAAAAATTTTATGTTTTAGTAGGTATTCAAATAAAAACTTTGGTCACTAGTTAGGTTAGCTAGGGCATCGTATCCAAATTCCTAAAATCTAGTCACATTTCCATTGTTTACTACACGCTTAACTCTAGTCATTGTTCCATTTTTGCTTTTAAATGTTTTAAAACATTCGTAAATCATATTAAAGTCCTTTTTTATTATATCGCATTGTTTTGTTTTAATAGAATCGACCTTGACCCACCAGCCACATATCGCCATATCACATATCTCGCAATTGACATATATTACATAAAACAATAAACAACTCCCCACACCCCATCCCAATTGTGATTGCGGGATCCCGCAACAGTCCTATCCCGCAACATTAAAATCTCTCATTGGTCATATCCTGCATCCCATATGATATCCCACTTCCCACGATATCTTGCATCCCGTATGAAAACCCTGCGGCAATGAGTCCCTTCTATGAGTCACGCCATTGCAATAAGTCCTGACTATGAGTCACGACCCTTGCTATAACTCCCGAATCCCGGCTCCCAACTCTTGAATCCAATAAGTCCCGACCCCCGATTGCGATAACAGCCTTGCAGTCATTAAGTCTTGGCACCCAGCCCCCGATTGCGATACAATACATGCCCCTTGTGCGGACCTCCCAGGATTTGTAATTGGATTTTAATTCAGGTCCGGGTCTATGGTAAAGCCCAGTCGGATGCAATATTTTTATAATGGATTTAAAGGTTCTTTCAAATTTGTTTAATGTAAAATCACCCTGTAATAAGGATTTTTCCTGTCACAGATGCTATTGCGATAAGGATCAATGACATAAGAAGAATCGGTCCCAATGGCTCACTTTTAATATAAAAAGCAACAACAAAAGGGAGCCAACATTGCACATTCTTTACAACAAGTTTTCATAACTGAATGTAGAAAAATGAGCAACAACAGAGTTCATCAGTCAACAAGATTAATAAAAATGTCTATTTGAGGCTTCAATTACACCAGAATGCCCAGAATAGTACCAAAGTTCAGCAAAATGATATTTTAGTAGTTTTGATCTATTTTTATGAATTTTGTAATAAATCTTAAGTATTAAGGGTTGGATATCAGAGAGTGAAAGGTTGGAGCTTGTACACATTATCTTTTACAGGAAATCAAAGGCAAGTTGCAGTTATTATTTATGAATTCTTATGGTATGAGTTTGTGATAGTCTTTTTCTTCTAAGAATCACTTTTATGAATGTTTAATGTATCTTCTTTCCATGTCTATGCTTTCAATGATCCTCCTATAAGTTTGATGAACATAAATTTTAAATTTTAAGCTCTATCTTGATATGAAATTCATCTTTACGTTATATATCTTTTGATAAATGAATTCATGCTTTCCATGCTCATTTTGAATCTTTGATTTTCCACGCTACACTGCATCGACAAAAACCCAAGTTATCACAAAAGCATACCTACCCTTCTCCTCTATATCTCTTGCAACTGAAACCTTTGATATTTTGACCTAGTTCCCTGATTTTTACTCTTGATCCAACAAAATCCTAAATTTCAAAACCATATAGCTGAACATACCTAGCCTAATCTATTTTTCCCACTCCAGTCATATTTGGCTATGCGCTTTATAAAGAGAGCCCTCTCTGGTTTAGCAGGGCTAGCTGCAGAACCCTAAGTGGTTTGACGTTACCTCCGTGGACCTCCTTTATCAGCCTTGGTATATTGTGGAGGATAACATTTTGGCTTCGTTGTCGGGGAACGCAAGATCATATATTCCCTGGGAAAGAATGACAAGTATCATATCTGATTCGCTAATGGTGGACAGTGATCATACACATATGAAGGCTAAAGTCATTTACCTAACGACTCCAAATCAATTTCAAATTTAATTCAAAGACTCCACTGGAGGATGAACCTTACCAACATAAACATGAAAGGACAATATGGGAAGATCAAGTATTCAAGTTGGACTTTCATCCAAGATTTCATGTTCTTTGTCATAAATTATTTCCTCCTCTTTTCCTAAGAATGTCAATAAGGTTTTCTAGAGTATACTATATTTGAGAAAAGATCCCAAACCTGCATTTGATTCATTTCCTTTGAAGGTTGTGAATACAAATTTTTATTTTGATCAAGACCCTTCTTCTGAATCTTATGTTGATCATCTTCAACTTGATGAGCCTCAAGATATCAAGACTAATCCTACAGCTTCTATACATACTCCTACACCTTGTAAAATTCTAGATAGATACAAGCCACTCATGTTACCTCCTATACTCCATGATTTCCCTAAAAATTATTATAAATATATTCCTAGGCTTGATGGAGAATATGGTAACATCACTGCTGAAAAACACATTCAAGATTTTGAAAATTTTCTCAACCTTTTTTAGGTTGAAGAAGATGATGTCAGTATCAGGATTTTTGCTTTATCTTTACAAGGTGAAGCCAAGAAATGGTTCAAAAACTTACCAGCTACAAGAATTCTTGATTTCCATCAGTTTGTGAAAGTCTTCCTTAATAAATGGGTGATCAAGAGGAATCCTTTTCTGATTTTAGAAGGATATAATCATTTGAAAAGATAGCTAGGAGAAATAGTGCAATGGTGGAGGCAGACCTAGACTACTCAAGTTGGAACCATTCCCATGACGTGCTGACCCAGGCATTTTGTTTCCAGCCTCCAACGTCCCCAAGCTGCCACCACGAGACCTCCCCACGAAGTAAAAGGACTCGTGCCCTCCCCATCATTTTACATGAAGCCTCAGTTGAATACGGGATCAGAGTAAGGTTATCAAGACATCCTCTAAGATCAATTTTTTGAGTTTTGGCCGTGATGTTTTATGGGATTGTATGGTTAACCTTTAGAATAGGGCTCTGGTCGGGCATTGGGTTTTTGCAAGCTCTCATGATTACAACATGCAAGACTGGGTGAAAGTGCAATGGACACCTATCTTGGGGTATACATCAAAAGTTAGCAAACTGATGAATTCCTAGTATAGTTTTCATTTCTTACACAAATACGACTCCATCCATATCTTACGAACTCCATGGGTGTGAGGACATAGATTCCTCTAGCTAAATAGGTGGTACGTTGGTTTCAATCCTCTTCTGAACACTTCGAGGAATAACCTTGTCTAGGTGAAACTCCCCAGTTTTCCTCTTGAATTTTTGACGTGCTAGGATATGGCGGATATTGGTAACTCTATTGCACACTTCATCTACATGAATCCTAGATGTTTTGGGGCTTGGGACAAAAGAGTCGCATGGATTATGGTTGAAATCAAATTAGCTGGTGGTCTACCTGATAACATTGATTTAACTTGGGTTCTGATTCGACTCCGCTAACGCCTGGATTATTGGGGAATTCCTTTTAGATGCCTCCTTTGTCACCATATGGGATATTTTCTAGATCAATGGCCTCAGAGGAATTGTTACAATGGTGGGAAAATAAAACAAGATGGGAATGGACCAAGGAGACGGTTGACATCTAGATTTATGCAACACAACCCGGGAAAAGGTACCATTCTTCTAATTGATGATGCCTCTTTGCAACATAATGTATCACATTCATCCTTTTCCATATCTCCTCCATCATCGCCCACCTTTTTGTCTGAACATTTATTGGGGTCGGAGGATTATCTTGTTAAGAAGGGTGGAAATATTCCTCTGACTTTTGTGGATGAGAAGAATGGCCCTTCTTTTTGGTTGCTGCATTTCCCCCCTCTGAGTCCCCTATGCCCTCTATCCCACCTGACATTCCTCATGCTCTCGATCACTTTGTGGACCTCTCTCATGATATGTTAGACCACATCCCCCCCGTGTGAGACTTCTGTATCTCCGATCCTTATTCCTTCCCCTCCATCCTCAACTGTTGTGTTTAACATTCCTCCCCTCATAATGCAGCTAGCACTAACTTGGATTTCATGATGTTAAACCATGTGATGGATATTTATGCTCTAACCATCCATAAGGGTATGGCTTGGCCTAGTTCCCTGGTTATTAGTCTCGAATCCTCTCGAAATATCAATGTCCGTAGGAGTGGCGGTAAAGGGAGACAACATTTTAGAGGCAATTCGTCGGCCAAAAATTTTGTTTTTCATGATTCTTCAAATTTGTGTGACGTCCCCATCATCTCCTCCTTCAACTCCTAATCCCTTAGAGTAGTTGAGCCCATAGAGAAGATTCCATGATGAAAATATTATCTCTTAACCTTGATGGCTTGGGGGATGCCACAAAATATTTTTTTCCCTTATTCACCTTTTCTTTTCCATTCGGTCATTCATTATCCTCATCTAGGAGATGAGGCAGATTTTGTTAGGGTTTTGACATATTTTCTATCTATCTGTCTGGAGTGGTATATGGTTGTTGTGATCTGAAGCAAGACTTTGGGGGGCCTTATAGCTATATGGGATCATAAATGGGCTAATCTAAAGGCCCACAAATTTTTTGCAGGTATTTTACTATCAGGACACATTTAGGGGGTTGAAGAGAAGGTACATATCTTAAATTTGTATGTTACTTATAAGGGAATATCAACTTTCTAGGATTGGATGGAGCCTTGTGATATTTTGAAGATAGGCACTCTTATTATTGTTGGGGACTACAATGCCACTATGTCTCCAAAGGAGTGTTGGGGAGTTCGTTGAAGAAGAGATCCTTTGGCAAATCGATTACAGACCCTATTCGAGGAAAATCATCTTATGGACATATGCCCAGTCCCTCTTTCTCCTACATGACATAATGGACAAGTGGGAGAAGAACATATTGGAAAATAGTTAGATAGATTTATGGGTCATGAGAACTTGGTGGATTTAGTAGGCAATAGGAAATTTTTGGTGGAAAGGACTTTCATCTCTAATCACTTTCTGGTAGTGCTTCAACGGATAATGGAGTCTATTCGTAAGAAAATTCCATTCAAATTCAATAGAGTATGGCTTGAAGATGAAGATTTTAATAAGTTGGTAAACTCCACTTGGAGAATGGATGAGACGATATGTGAGACATCAACCATGAAGGTGATTACACAAAAATTGAGCCTATTGAAGAGTCGGGTAAGGATATCAGAGTGTAATAAAAACAAATTGATGTTTCTAGTGTGGTGGACGATTTTCGAGAATATTGAAAGACTGGGAAGGTATTTGTAATAGTCCTGGTGAAAAGTTCATGTGATAAAAGTTAACAAAGGAAAAATAATACCACGATTAAGGGATACTTATTCCAAGCTGAATGTTGGGCAAACATATCTTAGTTGGCATCACGGTATGTGTTTTTTGGCTAGGGAAAATTGGAAAATGCTAGGGAAAAGCCATTAAAAGGCAAAAAGTCATTTTACCACATTTATTTATGAAAATAAAGGAAATTAGGAGAAAATTAAGGTGAAAGGTCATAGGTTGCATGTGAGGAGGAAATTGAAGGAAAATAATGGAAATTGAAGAAATTAGAGGCCTCATGCAAAACAAGGCTTCTTAGGACCAATTCATAGCTTTTATCAAGTTCAAGTTTGGATCTCTCTCATTATTCTCTCTCTCTAGATATCTTGGTCACTTAGAGTTTTCTTGGAGCACTCTAGTTTGGAGCAAGGAAAGGAAAAGCAAGCAAAGAAAAGCAGGATCAAGCAGCTTTAGCAAGAATACTTGCAGGTAAACTTTTGCATGTATGATTTCCTAGCTTGTTTGGACATGCATGGCTTTCCATGTTGGTATATGGTTCTCCTGCTATTGGTGGCATGGTTTTTCTGAGTTATGACAGTGGATTTCAGCCTAGCCTAGCCTTTTTTCAGAAGCCATGGTGTGTTGGGATATTGATCTTGGTTTTTGAGCTTTGGAATTATTGAATGGATTTCAGATTCCAGGGTAGAGGTGGTCTCAAGGTTCATTCCCAAATGCCTAGGAATCCCTTGATCGATTTTGGCGATGTTATCCTCTACAATGTCCCAGGCTAAAGATGAGATCGAAAGAGGTAACTTCAAACCACTTGCAGTTCAGCAGCTAGCCCTGCTAAACTAGAGAAGGATCTATCTAAGGATTTCACAGTCAATGACTGAAAGAGAAATGGATTTTAGGCTAGATATAACAATTTTAGATGAGTTTTTGAAAATTTAGGGTTTTTAGTTTGCTGGACCAAAGATGAGAAAGAACAATTAGGTTAAGGTCTCAAAGGTTTGCAGTAGAATGCATAAATAGGAGCAAGATAACAATTTCTTGTGATGGATTTAATATTTTGGTCAATGTAGTGTAGGGTATGAAAGCTTAAGAAATCATAATGAGCATGTATTACCAAGAATTCATTAGTCTAGAAGAAGAAATACACAAACACGATTTTCCACATAAACAGAGCTTTGAATATAGAGAATTATGCCTATATAATTGTAAGGAAAATCACCAAGGAAAGAAAAACATATTAAGAGAGATTAATTCATTCATAAGAAACTGATATAGAAGAGAAACAACACCACAAACTCACTACACAAGTATTCCTGAAAAATAGCTGCAACTGCTCTTTGATTAACTATATGAAAGCATACGATACAAGTCCTCTCCTTTGAAGTCCAACCATTCTCTCTGAATGAGAAATGATACATATAGACTCAAACAAAAAAAATTCCCACCTTCAGGGGTCGAATCCCTAAGTGGTGGAATAGTTTTCAAGAATCTCTCAACCAACAAGTTTGAGTGAGAAGGTAAAAAACAAACTCTTCTCTTAGACTTTTATTTGAGTTTTGCTTCATTTATGAGGCCTAATTAACCATAAAAACAACCTATCATGCCTATTTATTCATGATTACATCATCTATACTTCGAACTACTGAATTTACATCATTAAGTTACCTTTGACCAAGTCAAACTAGAAATTTGAGAAATTACACAGTGGAATATTTTAATTGAAAACTTAGAAAATTGCAAAAGAACAATGCCAACTTTGAGGCCACTTTTAGGTGCCTTTCAGAAGTCAAATTTTAAATATGAGAGAATGGTAAACTCTCCTTGCATGTATAGTTTCCAGAACATCTTGAATTTTTGAAAATTACATGTGGGAAGGCCTTCAAAAATTTATTCTCCCAAGATGTCTCCAAAAGTGCAGCGCTTGCAAAAAAGAGGGGGCAAAATGTTGATTTTTGACCCCTTTTTCTCATTTTTCTCAAAATCTGAGCTCTATATGGAAAATATGAGGAAATGGGTTTTGCGAGGAGGGAATCATATTTCCAAAAATGCAAACCAATTTTCATTTGGAGTTCTCAGGAAAAAGCAAGGCGTTGCATTTTTGGCAGGGTCAAAATTTTGGGTTTTTCTACAACAATAGGGCTCAATGATGGAGCGATATATCTCTAACCATAAGGTGGTTTGGAAAATGGAGAGAGGTTTTTCTATATAAGGATATTTTTAATAACAACCTTTCACAGTTTCAGGAAATTAATTTTAATTTTCTCGGAATCCGTGCCACCAAATCATGACTAAAACAGGAAATTAACTTGATTTTTTTTTTGACATTGTCAGGCCAGGGTAACTCCAGAATGAGCGAGAGAAACTGATGTCTTATTCATTTAGCTAATACATATTTATATATACAAACATGACGGATTAGTTCATCTTCTTGATGACTGTCCAGTTCACCCATCCGTTTCGGATTAGGTGTCAGCATTCCCCCCCTTAATCTGAAGGGATGTTGGTGAGTCCAAGCATCGTTCTGAATCTTTCAAGCTTTTCTCTTCCAAGCGCTTTGGTGAAGATGTCTACAACTTTCTCATTTGTGGAACAATGGCGGAGATGAATTGTTTTGGCCTCAACATGATGTTGGATCAAATGATATTTAGTATTGATATGCTTTGTACGATCATGAAACTTTGGGTTCTTGGCCAACTTTATTGCAGAGGTGTTGTCAATCATGAGTGGAGTTGATTGTACTTGTTTCACCTACAAATCTTCAAGAATTTTTCTGAGCCACACAATTTCTTTTGTTGCCTCAGCTGCTGCCACGTATTCTGCTTCTGTTGTGGAATCTGCTGGAACTGATTGTTTGCGTGATCTCCAAGAGACAGCTCCTGATCCAAGACTCATAGCATATCCTGAAGTAGATACTCCAGTTTCTTTGTCTCCATCGAAGTCTGAATCAGAGTATCCAATCAAGCTGAAGTCGTCCACCTGTGTATACTTGATTCCAAGGTCTTGAGTTCCCTTCAAGTACCTTAGAACTCTTTTTGCAGCGGACCAATGTCCCTCACAAGGCTTTTGCATAAACCTGGAGAGAATTCCAACAACAAATGAAATGTCTGGTCTGGTAGTAGTGAGGTAGATGATACTTCCTACAAGCTGTCTATACTTTGTTGCATCCTCAAATTCCTTTCCTTCAATAGATGTGTTTTGTTCCATTGGAGTAGAAAGAGGATTGCATTCTGTCATGCCAAATCTGTTTAACAAATCTCCAATGTATTTCTTTTGAGAAAGAAATATGGATTTTGAATGTTGGGTTACTTCAATGCCAAGATAGTAATGAACATAGCCCAAATCAGTCATTTCAAAGATTTTTGCTAATTCTTTCTTTATGGATGCAATATAACTTTCATTGTTCCCTGTCATTAAAAGATCATCTACATATACCACAAGATATACAACTGTTTTGCCAACTTTCTTGACAAATAAAGTTGCCATACAAGGACTTCACAAGTTTGCATACTTTATGTTCATGTCCTTTCACAGCAAATCCTTCAGGCTGGGACATAAAAACATTTTCTTTTAGATCTCCATTCAAGAAGGAAGTTTTTACATCCATTTGATGGACTTTCCAACCGTTCTGAGCTGCCAGTGCAAAGAGTGTCCGGATGGTGGCCCATTTTGCTGTGGGAGCAAAAGTTTCCTCATAATCGACCACTTCCTTCTGTGCAAATCCTTTTACCACAAGCCTAGCTTTGTGCTTGTCAAGTGAGCCATCAGCTTTGTACTTGTTTTTGTAGACCCACTTGCAGCCAATTGGTTTGGTTCCAAATGGAGGATCAACCAGCTTCCAAGTGCCGTTCTTTATGAGGGCATCATACTCCTTTTGCATTGCTTCTTTCCATGCATCATGAGAAGCAGCTTCTTTAAAGGAAGTTGGTTCAAAATCTTTAGACAAGTTCAATTCACAATCATAAGAAACATCCATATCAACAGGTGAATTAGAGTCATCTACATCACCTCCATTTTGTCGATTTGAATTTATGGTTCCTGTTTTTCCAATTTCATCAGGATGAACACTTTCAAGTGTCTTTGTCAGCCACTTTGGGGGACCTTTCTGAGATGGTCCAGGCTGCTCTGTTGATTGAGTTGGGAGTGAATCAAGATTGAGTCTCCCAATTCTATCAATTACATCACTTAAAGCATCATCCGTTGTTGGAGTTTCAGACGGGGGAGAATCTTCTTCAGAAGATGATTCCACATGTTGATCTAGTATAGGAATCCCCCCTTCAAGATGTGGAATCTGATTTTCAAATTCTTGAAATGATTTCATTTTTGCGAATCTATCCAAGCGATCAAGTTGCCGCTCAACAACATTGTCACATTTGGATGATTCAAGAAAAATTACATCTCTAGATATAACAAACTTTTTATTTTCTTCATCATAGAGGCGGTATGCTTTGGAGGTATTTGAATACCCCAGAAAAATACACTTACGACTTCTAGCACCAAGTTTGTTTCTATGTACCTTTGGTATCAAAGCATAACAGGTGGAACCAAAAATCCTAAGATGTTTTACCGAAGGAACATGTCCATACCACAATTCATAAGGAGTCTTGTTTCTTATAGCACTAGATGGACATCTATTCTTTATATATGCAGCACATAGAAAAGCATCAGCCCAAAACATTATCTTTACATTTT
>APFE030640612.1:53975-96455 GCA_000404065.3 Pinus taeda
TATTAATGCATACGCTTTGTTGTTCTTGTTTTCCCAGATGGCAAGCTCTTTGTCTGATGTAGGCTTTTCTGGGTCACTGTCTCCTTCTCTGACACACACTCCTTTCCACAGATCATTGAAAATGAGGGTGTGTTGTACCATCCAGGACCAGTCAGGATAGTTCTCCTTGCCAGTGAGAACTATTCCTATCATAGATATGATTGAATGCATTCTGTAAAAGGTTACTTCTGCTGATATATACTTCTGATGGAAAAAAAAATTGCTCTTAAAAAAACTTCCGCTGCTTTAAAAACTGATTTTGCTATGGAGAAAAAAAATCATTAAAATTCTGCTACATATATCACCATATATATATCTCTGCAAAAATCAGCATATATAACACCATATTCAAAGTTCTGCTACATGTATCACTGCAAAAGAGCGCTTCACTGTAATATATTGCTGTCAGAGATATCCCATAGGTTTTGACTCAGTTAATGATCGTATGAGTCATTCGAACAAATGAAAAATAAGCTTATGATTTATCTCACTGAACACTGATATTAAAACACAAATTGACTGATATATCAGGTTTTTGATTATTTGTTTTCAAGTGGAAGATTGGACACCACCACCAGCTTGTCCAGAAGTGAATACCCTCAGCTCTTCCACCACGTCCTCAGCAAGTAAGGACAGGTCTCTTTGGCAGCTCGAATAGGTAAAAGAGAGGAACTTGGCCCCTTTTATGGCACAACTCGGCCTCTGAAATAATAGTGGCTCGGCCCTCAATATATGGCATACTTAGCTGAACTCGGCCAGCACATAAAAGATGCAAAACTCAGCCCCTTGAAGGTACAGAACTCAGCCCCTTTCAAAATTCAGCTCCAACCAACTCGACTTGGCTTGGCGCTTAACTTCAGGCTAGCCACATTACGCAGCAATACAGGCAGCGAATACCATGGATGACCACACGCAGGTTCCATCACAAGTTCATCACAGGTTCATCACGCAATACCAGCAATACGCAGATTCATAGCAGGTTTCAAACATTTTAATACAGGCAGCGTTCCAAATACAGGCAGCGGACCAAATGCAAGCTCAAATGGCATGTCGATAAGCTCGCCAACAGGTTTCAAATGCAGGTTTCAAACGTTCAATAGTAATCCATGGATACGGGTGGTGTTATGGTTTACAGTGAGACAGTTGTAATAATGACAGAAAAAGATGCCAGAATAATTGTAATCTGAAATTACAGGCAGCGGACAGCGTTTAATACAGGCAGCGGATAGCGTTTTTAAAAAATTCCTTCATAACAGTAACCATGCGTTACCAATTTAATGTGGATACCAGGCGGACAGCGTTTAAAAAATTCCAGGCGTTTCAATGCAGGCAGTGGCAGTCTTCAGGCACGCAGTCTTCAGGTACGCAGTCTTCAGGCATTTCAATGTCAGAGTAGTGCTCAGGACTGAGCAGCTCTCAGGACAGTAGGAGTTACAACTATTTCTGGGACCTGTGCTCTGATACCATGTCAGGCCAGGGTAACTCCAGAATGAGCGAGAGAAACTGATGTCTTATTCATTTAGCTAATACATATTTATATATACAAACATGACGGATCAGTTCATCTTCTTGATGATTGTCCAGTTCACCCATCCGTTTCGGATTAGGTGTCAACAGACATATGTCTCCAAGAATGTTGAATATCTCCCAATATATGATACCTGTGTAAACACGGAAGGATGTGTTTGTCCCTTGTTTTATTATTGACAAAAACCTCTTCCACTTTTGTCAATTGCATCTCCATTTGGTCATAAACACACTGAAGAAAAATCATTCCTGTGTGTCGCAAATGACCTCTTGATGAGTTTGTGAGGCACTCATCTCTTTGATGTTAGATGGCTCAAATATTTAGACATATCCTCCACTATTGTACTTATTATTTTCATTGTGTGTGGCCTCTACTTCCAAGGTGAAACCCTATCTCACTATGAGGAAGAATTAGGGTTTAGTTTTAGGAAAACAGGGGATTTGAGAGAGTCTTGTAGATGGAGGGGAATGAAGGGGTTAGGGGCTTTCTAAATTCTTGGGAAAATTTTGGGTGGTAGGGATAGATGTTAGGGAGTGTAAGGAGGTGGAATTTCTTGAAAAGAGTGAGGGAAATGTGTGAAAAAGTCCAAAACACGGTCCTAGCCTAGAAATTTGTAAAAATGCAGCATTGAGCTAGGGTTTAAGGAAAATGAGGGGAAATGAAGGGAATGGGTATGGGAAATGGTTGGGAGGGGTATATAAGATATGTTAGGGGGTTATGGAACATAAAAACTAGGATTTTTCTCACTGCGATGAAGCAAAATCATTTGGAGACCAAAAGCACAGTGAAACCCTAGGAGAGGGATTTTCACTGAGTTCTTCAAAATGAAGGATGCATAAGAGGTGTCAAATGTTTATTTACTTTCCAAGGAGATTCTTAAACTTGTGAGTGATAAAATTAAACCCTTTTTATGCTTTGGATGGTCCTTTGTAGCTTGAAAGTTTATTTTTTCTTTGGTAGTGGCATGACATCATATACCCCTTTGAGAAATGATGAGACGAGGTAGTGTACTACAGCATTATCTTATTTGAAATAAAACATTACCTTTACCTTTATTTTGCTTTCTCTAAGCTACTAACTCCCTTTACCCACGGACTCACATGATGGACATGTTTTTGTTTTGACATATGGTATCATGATGACACATGGAGTGAAACCCTAGACCATGACCTAAAATGAGGAATTTAACCATTTCACAACCCAAGACACTTAAATCAAGATATGATACCTCGAAGAAGACAATGACTATGATGAGTGATGAAGACCATAAGTGAAGGGAGCAACAGTTACCTAGACACAACAACCAATGACCGAATTTTATTTTGAAACCTACTGAAATGATAAGATTTGTCCTCAAGACCCTAACAAAACCTTGTAAGAGCATATTTGATCATTGGTGACTCACATGACTGGAAGGCACTAACATTGGGTCAAGTTGGAGTTGGCAGCTGCTTGGAGGTGTCAAGAACACCGTAGACGAGGTAGCCTTATCCATTGGGCATGGAGTCAAAAACAAAAAGAGCAAACTCAAAACTGAAAATTGATTGACTAACATACTGACTGAACTTACTTATGGCAGTAGACAATCGATATTTGAGGGCTTCAAATCCTAATTAACTGCCCACCTACTAAAAATGTATATGCAATCATGTGTAATGATGCTTATAGTGTAAATAATCCAACAAATGGCTACTTATTTGAATCCTGCTCACACTTTCTTTGAACAGGCAGAAAAAACAAAAGATAGGCCACTCCAAGTGTCCACTGCACATATTTACGTGATCCATAAATACAATAAAATTCGTCTCCCTTGATGACTGAAGAAAATTAGTAAAAGGATCATGAATAATTTGAAATGTTACCTGTCTTGAAAGTCTGCAGAAATACAAGCACACCCTTCATTTGCCAATGCAAATTTTTTGTGAGGATGAAAATTTTCATTAAGTTTTTCATTCGCATTAGGAAAAAGAAAAGTTTGTTCTTGAGAATATACATTTGAGGCAACCATATCATCAATAGCAAATATGTGCACATCCATAGGATCTGGGACAATCTTCTCTTCTTCAAAAGACTCCTTATTTTCCTTACCTGGAGGAAGAAAATCATGTGCATGAGGCTCTAAAACAACCTCTCCTTTATCGCTACTCTCCTCTTCATCATTTGCCTACAATGTTTGATGACTATTCTCTGCCATAACTACATTGTCTGAAACCTCCACACATGCTAGTTCAAAATTGCGATTTGCACGAATTTCATCTTGGAATAGTGTTTTAGATCCTTATTCATGTATTTCATCAAAAACCTCATCTTGGTCTTCACAAACCTGATCTTGAAATAAAAACTGAGAGAAAGAATAATCTAAAACAACAAATGAATGACTATATTCATACCTTTCATTAAAAGACTAACAAATCTGCTGTAAAGATTCATCAAACTCATAGGATGGAACATGACTATCATCCATAAGCATCATTTCTTGATTAAAACAAGGTTAAACATTCTCTTGTTCTTCTAGAATGTCTACAACCTTTTTAATATCATCATTGGAGTCCTGCTCAGTTTCACTTTCATCCAAGGGAGAAAACACATATTCTTCTTGGTGATGGAAAGGATTCTCATATAAAGCTTCCAGGATCTCTTCATCCATGAACTCTTCAACACCATAAACACTTTCCAAATGATGAATAAAACCTTGAAAATGCTTGGAAAATTCTTTTACCAGTAGTAAAGATGGATGTTCTTCTTTAAAATTTTCATAAAACATCATATGAAAATTAGCAAGTGAATAAATACAACCATGTGGCAAACCTTCATACCATGATCTTGCTTGTTCCTCCAAGGTGGCCATGAACATCTTCATCAGACAATCTTCAAGAAACTGAATTTGCAGCCTATATACATGCATGTGAAATTTGACCAAGTGAAGAGCACCATGCTCTCCTTTCTCGTCTTTGAACTTCAGCAAATAAGTCTGCCAATATACAGGCACAGGGTTTGGAAAACCTGGAATATGAGCATGATTTAAGGCATTATGCCTTGCAGATCTAGGATTCGTCTTACAACAGTGAAGTCGCCAATTCAGTCACAAATGGAGTACTTTGAAAGTGTATAAAATTGATTGGCGTATCCAGGTGGGATGCTTCAACCTTCCCGTGTCTAATCATTGTCCACCATCAACAATCAGATCTAATACTTGTCGTTCTTTCCCAGGGAAGATATGATCTTTTGTTCCCTGGCAATGGCGCTAAAACGTTATCCTCTACAATGTCCCAAGTTGAAGAGGAGATCGAAAGAAGTAATTTCAAACCACTTGCAGTTCAGAAGCTAGTCCTGCTAAACTAGAGAGGGATCTCTCTAAGGATTTCGCAGTTAATGACTGAAAGAGAAATGAATTTTAGGCTAGATATAAAAATTTTAGATGAGTTTTTGAAAATTTAGTGTATTTAGTTTGCTCGACCAAAGATGAGAAAGAACAATTAGGTTAAGGTCTCAAAGGTTTGCAGTAGCAAGCATAAAGAGGAGCAAGATAATAATGTCTTGTGATGGATTTAAGATTTTGGTCAATGTAGTGTAGGGTCTAAAAGCTTTAGAAATCATAATGAGCATGTATTACCATGAATTCATTAGTCTAGAAGAAGAAATACACAAACATGATTTTCCACATAAATAGAGCTTTGAATCTAGAGAATTATACCTATATAACTGTAAGGAAAATAACCAAGGAAAGAAAAACAAATTAAGAGAGATGAATTCATTCATAAGAAACTGATATAGAAGAGAAACAACACCACAAACTCACTGCACAAGTATTCCTAAAAAATAGCTGCAACTGCTCTTTGATTAACTGTATGAAAGCATAAGATACAAGTCCTCTCCTTTGAAGTCCAACCCTTCTCTTAAATGAGAAATGATACATAAAGACTCAAACAAACAATTTCCCCACTTTCAAGGGTCGAATCCCTAAGTGGTGGAATAGTTTCCAAGAATCTCTCAACCAACAAGTGAGAGTGAGAAAGTAAAAAACAAACTCTTCTCTTAGACATTGATTTGAGTTTTGCTTCATTTATGACGCCTAATTAACCATAAAAACAATCCATAATGCCTATTTATTCATTATTACATTATCTATACTTTGAACTACTGAATCTATATCATTAGGTTACCTTTGACCAAGTCAAACTAGAAATCTGCTAAATTACAGAGTGGAATTGTTTAATTGAAAACTCATAAAATTGCAAAAGTGTAGCACCAACTTTGAGGCCACTTTTAGGTCCCTTTCTAAAGATAAATTTGAAATATGAGAGAACATTCAACTAGCCTTGCTTGTCTAGTTTCCATAACATCTTGAAGTTTTGAAAATGACCCATGGGAAGGCCTTCCAAAATTGATTCTCCCACGATGTCTCCAAAAGCACAGTGCCAGTGAAAAAGAGGGGTCATAATGTTGATTTTTGACCCCTTCTTCTAATTTTTCTCAAAATATGAGCCCTGCATGGAAAATATGAGGAAATGGGTTTTGATAGGAGAGAATCATATTTCCAAAAATGTAAGCCACTTGTCATTTGGAGCTATGAGGAAAAAGCACAGCCCCAAGGCGTTGCGTTTTTGGCAGGGTCAAAATTTTGGGTTTTTCTACAACAAGAAGGATCAAATATGGAGCGATATCTCTCTAACGAAAAGGATGTTTTGAAAATTGAGAGAGGTGTTTGTAGATAATTATATTTCTAAGACAAACCTATCTCAATTTATGGAAATTAATTTTCATTTTCTAGGAATATGTGCCACAAAATCATGACTAAAACAGGGAATTAACTTGAAAATTTTTTAGTTTCTCACATAGGTCTCCAAGAAAGTTGCATATCTCCCAATATATGATACCTTTGTAAAAAATTAAGGTTTTTTTTGTTCCTTGGTATATGATTGACAAAAACCTCTTCCACTTTTGTCAATTTCATCTCCATTTTGTCAGAAACACACTTTGAAGCAAAACTGTCCCTGTGTGCCGCAAATGACCTCTTGATGAGTTTGTGAGGCACTGATCTCTTTCATGTCAGATGGCTCAATTATTCAGACATGTCCTCCATTATTGTACTTATTCTTTCCAGTACGTTTGGCCTCTACTTCCAAGGTGAAACCCTAGCTTACTAGGAGGAAGAATTAGGGTTTAGTTTTAGGAAAATAGGGGATTTGAGACAATCTTATAGATGAAGGGGAATGAAGGGGTTAGGGCTTTATAAATTCTTGGGAAAATTTTGGGTGGTAGGGATAGATGTTAGGGAGTGTAAGAAGGTAGAATTTATTGAAAAGAGTGAGGGAAAGGTGTGAAACATTCCAAAACACAATCCTAGCCTAGAAATTTGCAAAAACGCAGCATTGAGCGAGGGTTTAGGGAAAATGAGGGGAAATGAAGGGAATGGGTATGGGAAATGGTTGGGAGAGGTATATAAGGTATGTGAGGGGGTTATGGAACGTAAAAACTAGGATTTTTGTCACTGCAATGAAGCAAAAGAATTTGGATACCGATAGCACAGTGAAATCCTAGGAGAGGGATTTTCACTGAGTTCTTCAAAATGAAGGATGCATAAGAGGTGCAAGTTGTTTATTTACTCTCCAAGGAGATGCTTAAACTCGTGAATTCTGAAATGAAACCATTTTTATACTTTGGATGGTCCTTTGTAGCTTGAAAGTTTATTTTTTCTTTGGTAGTGGCATGACATCATATGTCCCTTTAAGAAATGATGAGACGAGGTAGTGTATTGCAACATTGTCTTATTTGAAATAAAACATTACCTTTACCTTTATTTTGCTTTCCCTAAGCTGCTAACACCCTTTACCCATTGAATCACATGATGGACATGTTTTTGTTTTGAGATATGGTATCATGATGACACATGGAGTGAAACCCTAGACCATGACCTAAAATAAGGAATTTAACCATTTCATGAACCAAGACACTTAAATGAAGATATGATACCTCGAAGAATACAATGACCATGATGAGTGATGAAGACCATGAGTAACAGTGACCTAGACACAACAACCAGTGACCAAATTTTAGTTTGAAACCTAATGAAATGATAAAATTTGACCTCAAGTCCCTAACAAAACCTTGTAATAGCATATTTCATCACTGGTGACTAACATGGATGGCAGGCACTAATAAGAAGGATACACGGTAAAGCATGTGGGAACAGTATTAGTTTAGGGCCTACTGATCTAGGTTTGGATTGCAGTAAATCTTGAGAGACAAGGAGATGGAAAATTCCTCAAGGATAGTGATGGATTCCAAATGGCATTCCAAGTTCTATTTAGTTGTGATTAGAGAACCAGTTTTGGTGTGATCACAGTTGGTGAGGGTGGAGGTCATTTAACCTCTGGATTCCCTTGGTTGTTCTTGAATTGGTTTTTTTATGAGATCCCACATTAATTTTTGGAATATGGCACGAAGATGACTGGATTCAAGAGAGATTTGGTTCAGCCATGTCTATGGTCAGGTGGTACATGGAAGTCCCGAACCTGGTCAGCTTTGCCTATGATTAATAAAAGCTAATTTCTCTTACTTTTGCGTTGATTTATATGTGGATTTAATGGCTATCATATATCTGATGTTTATATGGTTTTATGATGGTTATAAGCATGGCTGAATCACTGATTTATGTCATGGTTATTTCATATATTTACATGTAAATATTATATGGATGGATGTTGGACCTAATTTATGATGTAGTAGTTCAATGGAGAAGAAGGTGATTCTTCTAGTTATGTTCCATAAGTTGTTTCAGCGATTTATGCTCTGTCTTGTATCCTAGACCTATAGGTTGCATTTATGACAAGTTTTTGACATAATGTTAGTCCCGGTTATGGATGCTCAGGATTATTCCTGAAGGTGATTCTTGATTGATCAACTTTGTTATCATGTTTTTAATGAATTCTGGAAGTTAGAGGCCAAGATTCTGGGCTAGAAAAGTGACTTAAATCCTAGGGTCGTTGGCACCAAACTAGAAATTTTGGTCCACAGTCACTAGTAGACAGACTTGTGAGAGAGACTTTGGGTTTCTTGTCACTCCCTTACCCATAGCATGAGAGCGACTATGGCCTAAGAGCTACAAAACAGCAGTGGGACCCAGGGATAGGTTGTCTAAGTGGCTGACTTGTCTCTTGAGGGTTTTGTTGATGATGTTGGATGACTGTATGTGATGTTTCATCGATTCCACTTCCTTAAGGTGACATAGTAGGTAAAATATTATTGTAGTAGCATCTCTCCTCATGTTTACCCCAGTTGGCATGGCTACTTTAGGTAGACCTGGGAGGGGGTGTTACAGATTGGTATCAGAGTGCATTGCACTCTCTTTGGGTCATATCGGATACCACATATTGGTATCAGAGCATGATTTCACTATCTTCGGGTCATATCTAGTGCTACATATATGGGTGAATGTGTTGGTCATGCATTCATGTCAGTCGCGCGTGTGTCTCTTACACTTGCGTTCCATGTGCTTGTTGCACTACATCATATTGATTATGGTAGTAATACGGTTATCATAAGGAACTTAATGTCGGTTTTATGGAATGCATCGTCATGTGTATATGATTGGTTATACAATTATATGCAGCTTGATTACATCCTGGCATGTTGGGTTGCATTCTTGGTTATTTGATTACATGCATCAGCCTTGTAGGTTGGTTACAAGAATTGATTGCTTATGCTTGAATACATGTGGTTATGTGTATGTGTAGTTGATTAGGCATTGCTTATGTAGGTGGATAGTTGCATGAGGCAATTTTTATACTGGAGTAATGGTTGTTGTCATGCATGAAGTCATATCATGCATTGTCGACATGGATTTGCATTGATGACTGGACCCTAGTTAGTATGATGGTTATGCGTTGATGCACATATTTGATATATGTCTATATGATATTATGGTTATGTTATACATGTATCATGTTGATTTTATGGTCTTGCAGATAAGGTATCCTGCCCAAGTTATGCTAAGGTACATTGATTCATGGTGATTTGATTTAGCTAACATAGTATTCCTTGTAGGAAAACGATCAGATGGCTAGCAAGGTGGTAGACTACATAGAATCTCCCTATGCATCAGATGGGCATCTTGGTGTGGGGCAATCTTCTGACTTGGCAGGCACATTGAGAAGCCTGAAGGAAGAAATAAGGAGTTGCAAAGTAGACAATTACAAAATCATGTAGGCACAAGAGAAATAAGAAGAGGTGAATGTGATATTACTTAAAATTTTGTTAGATTTGCAATGATAGGGACCTCTTCAGATCAGCCATGGACATGAGAACATAACTAATGGGGCATATGGAAGTAGGTCTTATAGTAGACATAGGTCAAATAGATATAACAATATCAGAGATGGCAGGATGTTGGACACTCTGGATAGGAGGAGTGACAGACAAAGGTATTACTCTAGTTCTGGTTCTGATAGACATCATGATCATCATCATTATCATCTGCATAGGAGGAATGATAGGGGATACTTTCCGTATGAGTTCAAGAAGGAAAATCCACCTACCTTTGATGGAGAAATGAAGAAATCGCAAGATTCAAAGGCTTGGTTGCTTGCCATGAGGAAATTCTTTAGATTGGATGATTACTCAGAAAACATGAAAGAAAGGATAACCCTTTCAGTCTCAAAGGTAAAGTGGATATTTGGTGGGAAGATGTGAAGAATATCAAGGACATACATGCGGATGATTTGACTTGGTATGTGTTTGAAAGTCTCTTCAAGAAGAAGCACTTGTCTCAGAGGTATTATGATGATAGAGCCAAGGCATTTTATGAGTTGTGGATGGGTTCTATGACTGATAAGGAGTATACTAGCAGATTTTTGAGGCTGTTGAGATATGTGCTTACCTCAGAGAGGAGAAGGCCAAGGTTCAAATATTAATTAGTGGATTTCCAGTTGTATACAGAGACTGGATTGAGTTCGATGAGACTAGATCATTGGAGGAAGCCATCCAAAAGTTGAAGCATTATTATGAGCATTCGAAGCGCAAAGTTGAGCTGAAAAATGACTTGAAAAGAAATGACAAAACTAAAGGAAAATGGCCACCAAAGTGAGGAAGACCTCAAGATGCAAGTGAGAAAGATAACACAATTCCTTACAAGAGATTCAATACAGTTGAGAAGGGACATGGAGAGCAGCAGGATAAAGGCAGTGGTAGGGAACCATTGCAGTGTTGATATGTGGTAAGGATCATCATAAGAGGGATTGCCCACAGTATCAGAGTGGTGGTAGACCCTAGATCTACAGTGCTCAGGAGGTGCATACAATTGGTGATGTTGGTCATATAATTCCTCATATCTATGCATCTATGGACAACAGATAGACAAATCGTCAGGCATCGATAATTGAGATGGACGGTAAGCTTTGTGATCAAGTTGTTTCTATTTTTATTGATCTTAGATCTAACTATAGTTATATTAATCCTGACCTAGTGGATATGTGTGGTTTGAGAAAATAAGTGCATGCGGAATATTGGTTGGTACAGTTGGCTATAGGTACAAAGAAGCGAGTTCACCATTCGGTTAGAGCTTATGCATTTGAGTTAAATGGTATGCCTATAGTAACAAATTTGAATGTATTTCCATTGGGATAATATAGTATGCTTTTGGGTATGGATTGGTTATACCTTCACAAAACCAAAGTGGATTGCTTCAATAAGGCCATTGAGTGTGTGGGCAATAGTGGGGAAAAGAGGACCTTGCGGAGAAAGAAGAAGCCTACATCAGTGAGGATGGTTACCACTATGTAGGCTAAGTGTAGTTGCAAAAACGGTTGTGTGACGTTTGATGTACACGTTTATAGTGACAAGGGTAAGGAGGTTGAGGATGTCGATGTGTTGAGCAGGTTCTTATTTTTGCAGTAGTTTCAAGATGTATTTCTGGAGGACATTACAGAATTTCCACCTCACAGGGAGGTAGAATTTTCTATTGAGTTAGTGCGAGGGGCAGCTCCAACATTGAAAGCACCTTATAGGATGAGCACATCTAAGTTGGTAGAGTTGAAGTTGCAGCTGAAGGAAATGTTGGACAAGGGGTACATTAGACCAAGTGTATCACCTTGGGGCGCACCAGTGTTGTTCGTAAAGAAGAAAGATGGTACTCTTAGATTGTGCATTTATTACAGGAAGCTGAATAAAGTAATGATCAAGAACATGTAACCTTTACCGAGGATTGATGATTTGTTTGATTAGCTAAAGGGAGTAGCAGTGTTCTCTAATATCGACTTGATATTGGGATACCATCAGGTAAACATCAAGGAAGAAGATATCTTCAAGACTGCGTTCAGGACTAGGTATGGGCATTATGAGTTTGTTGTTGTTCCATTCGGTTTGACTAATGAACCAACTACATTTATGTGTTTAATGAATAGTGTGTTGCATCCTTATTTGGACAAGTTTTTTATTGTATTCATTGATGACATACTGGTATATTCTTAGAATGAGGAAGAACATGTCGAACATTTAGCAACAATGTTGAGATTGCTAAGAGAGCATCAGTTGTATGCTAAGATTAGAAAGTGAAGCCTATTTCTGACTGAGGTAAACTACTTGGGACAGGTCTTCTGCAAGGAAGGCATAGAAGTAGATCCATAAAAGATAAGGGCCATCATGGAATGGGTAGCTCCTAAGAATGTAGATGAGGTGAGACCATTCATAGGATTGGCAGGTTACTATAGGTTCATCAGGAACTTCTCACACTTTGCATATTCTATCACATAATTGTAGTAGAAAGGTAAGAAGTTCAAATGGACAAAAGAATGTGAGGCTAGTTTTGAGCAGCTTAAGCAGTTGTTGACACACACACCAATGCTAAATATTGCGGATCCAGACAAGGAGTTTGTAGTGTGTAAAGATGCTTGCAAAAGGGGATTTGGTAGATTTCTCATGCAAGAAGGATAGGTAATGTGCTATGAGTCACGAAAACTGAATGAGCACGAGAAGAACTATCCAATGCATGATCTTAAGCTAGCAGCGGTTATACATGCATTGAAGATGTGGAGACATTATCTTCTAGGTAGGAGGCTTACATTGATGAGCGGTCATAATGGGTTAAGGTATTTGTTTAACCAAAAAAATCTAAATTCTAGGCAAGCTAGATGGTTGGATACCCTTACTGAGTTTGATTTCGAGATCAAATACACCAAAGGGAAGGAAAAATGGGTTGCAAATGCTCTTAATAGGAAGTTACAGGTAAATCATATAGCAGTTATAAGCTCCTATGGGACAGAGTTACTGATCTGAATTTAAAAAGGAATGCAATAAATTATAGATATAACCATAATACAAAGATGCGGCAAAAATAACACTTCATTTCATTAATATCAAATACTGAAGTATGCTTACAGACAGAATGGAAATAAGACTAGCTCAGGTGATGGTAGCTTATCTTTGAGAAGAGATGTGGCAGCTACATGTCTATGAACTGTGTTACAATGAGGCTCAAGGGCATATTTATTATTTAAAAACATGAGAAAACCCTAAAAAATCAAAACCATAACTCGAGGAGATGTACCACCAAGAGTTTGTGGGCCCCGTTGGGGTTAGTTGGGTAGCCAACTTCCTGTTGTCATAACTCGGTTATATTATCTCTGTTTGGCACGTACAATACCTTGTTGGAAAGGTCTCTTAGAGTACTACAATATTTTCCGCAAGAACTTGCCTTTGGCTATAGGTCTGCAACGGACCTCAAAAAATGTCGTTTAGGGGGTCAAAACTGCTCCGAGTTTAGGACCCGAAAAACTGCCAAAAATAGTAAATGTTGAAATAAACAAGGAAACAAATGAAATTGACTAGAGGTCTAGGTAGGATAGGTGGGTGGCCACCAATATCCACCTAGATCATTCCTCCCCCCTTATGAAGTAATGGTCCCCATTGCGTGCAGAGCCTCCATGAGGTGAGTAAACTTATGTTGAGCCTAGTCCTCGTGAGCCACTTGCCTTGGTGCAGGAGTTGGCCAACTTTGACAACCCGATATAGTTGGATCTTTTGTTGGCGAGTGTTCTTCACCTATGTGTCCATAATACGATCATTTGTGGCCTATTCAATGAAGTATGGGTTTAACTCTGTTGGTTTGAGTTGTTCTGCAATGTCTGATGTGTCCAAACATGGTGGGAAGTGCAGTCGAAGGTGGTCCCCATTGAACACTAGGTGTAGACCAATGAATGGGGGAATGCTGAGGTCAAAATAATTGTCTCCCACAACCTAGGTAATGGTGTAAGGACCATATCAGAGTGGTCTGAGGTTCCGATGGGCTCCTGTAAGGCATTCTTTCTACAAATGCAACTAGAATTTGTCGCCCACCTGAAACTTGTGTGGAACTCAGTGTTGATCATGTCACTGCTTGTACTTGGCATTTGACTTCTCCATAATGTCATGAACCTGCTCGTGGATGTGTTGGATGCTTTCAATAAATCTAATCGCTTTATCAACCTTGAATAGTACATGTGTGGATTATGTCTGTGTAGTTGCATGAGGCATGGTAACATCAATCAAACACAATGATTGAAATCCTAGACCCACTTGAAAGAGATGACAACCAGTCGAGCTATTGAGAGCTCTATTATAACTATGTTGCACATATGGAAGAATCTCATCCCAGGTTCGAGAATGCTTGGAGTTGTACATGTGGAGTATGTGCACTATCATCGTGTTAACGACCTCCGTCTAGCCATCAGTCTGGGGATGGAAGGTAGTTGACTTGGTGAGCTTGGTGTCCAATACTTTCCAAAGGCTTGACCAGAATGTGCTTAGGAACCTGATACCGATCTAATATAAATGCCTGCGGGATCCAAAAATGTACCCATACTCGTTCAAAGAAGAGTTTGGCAGCATCCTCTGCTGTGATACTCATCTCGCAAGCCGCCAATATGGCCATATTAGAAAATATGTCCATGACCAAAAATACAGAGTCATTACCATGCTTGGTAGAAGGGAGGCCAGACATATAGTCCATGGAGATGGATTCCCACAACTGCCTGGGAGTAGGTAGAGGAGTGTACAAGCCTTGCTTCTTGATGGTTGGCTTGGAAATGGTGTAGGTAGTGTAGGATCTAATATATTTCCCAACATCCAATCAGAGTTTGGGCCAATAAAAGTACTTTTGTAGTACAACCACAGTTTTCTACACACCAAAGTCTCCTGCGACCTGACTGTAGTGCGCCTCCCAAATCAGCTTGGTACGCTCGCTTGAAGGAACACAAAGGTTGCCTAGGTAGCATAATAATTCATCCTGGAGGTGGAAATCAGCAACTTGCTTTCCAGCTACTAGCATTTGGTATGTCGAGGCCAACTCTGGATCATTTTTTAATAGTTGTGGTCATCCAGAGGTCTCATGACCATAAGAGTTGAGAACAATAGTTAATGCTGCAACTAGGGGTCGTTGAGGTAATCTGCAACATGATTGGTGCTACCCTTTTTTTATTTAATGTTCAAGTGGAATTGTTGCAGATATGTAGACCACTTCTAATGGTGATCATTCTACAACTTCCCTTGTGTCTGTATAAACTGAAGAGGTCGGTGATCAGTGTGGATGATGTTTGCTTCCCTAGAATGTAGTTCTTTCATTGTCAGCAAGCCTGCTTAATGGAATACATCTCTTTATCATAGGTGGGGTACTCCTGAAGTGTATCAGAAAGTGCCTCACTATGATAGGCCACTAGATGCCCGTGTTGGGCGAGGACTGCACCAATAGCATAGTTTGAGGCGTCTTTCTCAATTTCAAATGGCTACTGCAAGTCTAGGAGTGTGAGTACTGGTGCAGAGCAGAGGCGGTGCTTCAACTCAATGAACACATTTTGTTGGGCCTCAGACCAGGAAAACTTTGCTTTTGCCCTGCCCTTAGTAATATGACTCAAAGGCCGAGTGATATGTGAAAATCCCAACACGAACCTCCGATAAAAATTACAAGGCTCAAAAAGATGCAAAGCTCCATTAGAGTGGTAGGGGTTGGCCAATCTTGAATGACTTAGATCTTAGCCGGGTCCACATGCATGCCACATTCATCTATGATGTAACCCAAGTATTGGACCTGGCTCATGCCAAAGGTGAATTTCTCCAAGTTGGCACACAGTTTGTGTTGCTGAAGGGTTTGAAGGACCTGCTGAATGTGTTGAAATTGTTCTTCCCAACTCTTGCTGAAGACGAGGATGTCATCCAGACAAACCACCACAAACAAGTCGATGAAAGGCTACAAGATTTCATCCAATTAGACTCATAATTATATTAGAAGGACAAAGAACATTGTCATGGAATAATTTTATTCAGGATCTTCGACAAGTGGGTCTGCGCAAAAATGAGAAGGAGGACTCTCTCAGTTGGGCTGGGAAACTACATCAAGAGTTGAAGTGTTCGAAGAGATTTATAGGTATATTATGTGCACAATATTTTCTTTAACTAACCCTTGTTGGTTTCAAAAAGAATGGAAGTGGAAGGCTCCTCTAAAGATAATCCTCTTCATCTGGCTAGTTTGGAAAAATAAAGTTTGACTTGGGAAAACCTCTACAAGAGGGGGTACCAAGGTCCAGGATGGTGCCCATTATGCTACATATCTAATGAGACGGGTCTGCATCTCTTTCTTTGATGCACACCAACTCTACATGTATGAGTACAAAATTCTTCAATATTACCACATTCCATTCATACAGTTCCCCTCGATAGAACTTTGTCTCCGTTGGTAGGTTCTCAAGAGGGGACAACATAACTCAATTGCTTCATTTATCATTTGGGAGATATGGTGGGAAAGGAACACCCACATATTTGATGGATTTCCTATAAATATTCATAAAATTCGCTACAAGATTAGGACTTGGATAGACATATAGGAAAAGCGTTCTATGGCCACCAAGGATCTACTGGTTAGAAATATGCCTCCTCACATTCTGTTTCCGGATGGCTATTTTGATGGCGTTGCACAGGGTGGTATATGTGGCTGTTGGTCTTGGCTTAGAGTCTGCAACATATCACATTTCAAATTATATTGGCATGGGGGGAAAGACTCTAACACTAGACCTCAGATATTGGCATTGTGGGGTCTGCTCTGGTTTTCCAAGGAGAGGTCTTTAGATTGTATTCACATTTATGGGGATTCTAAGGCCCTCATTGATGGTATTATGGGAAACACAACTTTTTCTCCACCGGAACTTTGTTGCTAAATGGATCATATGAGAGATCTTAAAAAGTCTTTCCAAAATATCACCTTTAAGCATATCTTTCAGGAACCAAACATGGTTGCTAACGCTCTTTCCAAAGATGGTCTAACTGCTGCTGCTGGTTTTCTGAGGTCTAGTTTCTATGAGGATAACACAATTAGAGATGAGGGTTTGACTACTCTCCCATAGGCTATGTGTTTGTAGATTTATGATGAACACTACTTGTAGGTGGACATGTATTTTTTGTACTAAAATATGTCGGATGTTTGAATATGTTTTTCATGTCATATTTTCCTTTTCCCGAATGTTGATGGTTTGCTCTCATGTAGCAGAGGTTTATTTTTCAAAAACTATGAAAATATGATATATGTACTGATTTCTATTTTTCATTAATAAAACCAATGTTTTTTCTATCCGAATAAAAAAAAATGGTGTTTTAATTAACTTCAAGAAGGTTCTATCTTTTTTTATTTATTAATTTTATTTTCGTTTATATAATGTACGTATGTTTTTTAATGCATGGCAGTGAGTATCAAAATAATAAATTTCGTATTTGATGATTCATAGCTAAGACACCATGTTCGTTGAATTTCAATGTTAAAATTTGAAATTTGTTGTTCATTTAAATTCATTGGTAAAATTTAAATTAAATAAAAACATAATCTCAAAATAATATTTGAATGGGTTTAATGAGAGTTTCATTTCATTTTTTTTTCCTTTTCTTTTTTAAACATGAACAAATTTTTTAAGTCTCCATTGCGTGTAGTTGAAATCAAACTAAAATTATAATTAATATATATATATATATATATAATAAATAAGGTTTTACATACTCAAAATTTATATAATTTATTTATTACTATTATAGTTATATTAATATATAATTTTTGATGATGATGATGATAACGTCCACTAATACCAATATGGTCTATTACGCTTTAAGAAAGAAGCAATTAATTGAAACTATTTAATATTTTATTTTTGTGATAAAAAAGAAGGGAGAGCAACATTCCAAGGTCATTGTAGTTTTTCTGACTTAATGAGTCAAGAAGCTTGGTAGTGTGGTAAATGTTTTGAAAATGAGAACGGATTTAAGGGTCAGAAAATCCAAGAGAAAGTGTTTTCATCTTCGAATCTCCTAGTATCACAGAGGAGGCAGATTCTTTCATCCGAAGGTGTTTTGGGAATAGACCAATGCCTAGTTTCACTTCGAAGTTCATGGGAATTAGCTCTTATCTTTGCAATGTTCATTTTATTCTTAGCACTAGTCAAGACATAAAGTTAGTTCTGGTTAGAAAGAATGGGGTTGATCACCTCCTTATAATACCTTAGCTTCTTTTTCCCCTCTAACTCCTTATCACTCTACAACTTATCCTTAAATCTAGAAATAACGATGTTTTTAATATTATCTTTATTATCCAAGATTATCTCCTCCTTTTTCCCCGAAATGGTCGAGCCAGGATTTGGAATCCTTATGCCAACCTCACTTGAGCCGAAGGTGGGGATTATAGCTAGAGTTAGAAGCAATTTTGGGGATCCTCTTGGATTCCATGCTGTAAAACTTATTATTATACATCAAATACCTAAAAATTGCGATGCTTTCAATGGGGGAAAGGCTAGCCTCATTCAAGAGAATAAGGTAAGGAGTGTTACATTTAATCTTGAGGTTGTAAGTTATAAATTAATTTTGGATATACTCAACTTTTTTCTAAGATTCTCTAGATATACTGCAACCCCACACCTCACATCCATATAAAATAACGGGGGTGACAAGGGCCTCGGAGAGCAATTTTTTTTACTCCAAACCCAAAGATAGATTGACTTACAATTGTTTTCAAGATCATAGTAAGCTTTCTAGCCTCCTATAATCCTTTTCTCAATAATATAGTTCCAGTTGAGCTGATGGCTAATGTCAATACATAAATATTTGTAAGAAGAAACATTCTCTAAGTAATTGTTATTATAAATGAAATCATTATAGTTTATCTTTTTAGATCTAATTATCATGACTTTAGTCTTGTCAATATTAACAGTCATAACCATCTTAGAGCAATAATAATGGAGGGTTCTAAGTTGCTTGTTGAGATCATCAGGGTATCATGCAAGAAGAGCGATATTGTCAGCATAAACGATAACAGTAATGACTATACCAGGAGCTTGGCTCCTTCACAACTAGCAACTTCTAAACACTCTTCTAGCTTGTCAATGTAAATGCCAAAAAGGGTAGGGAATAAGGGACATCCTTGCTTAACACCAATTTCGCATTTAATCTCTTCAAACCAACCCTCAATGGTCTTAATATTGACAATAACATTCTCGTATAACCTCATTAAAACAACCCTCATCTCGCGAGGAACCATTATCTCATTAAGTAACTGTGTCAAAATCTTTTCTAACATCAATAAAACAACATAAGAGATTAGTTTTACAATTGCGACATTCCTCGACAATGATCCTAAGAGTGATAAGGTGGTCAATAGTTGAGTGGTGCCTCCTAAATCCAAATTGCCCTTTGGCTCTTTTACCATGGATTTTAAGGCAGTTGCTAATCTTATTTTCCAAAATGTGCCCATACAATTTGGCTAAAATGTGGTTGATCATGATAATCCTATAGTTAGAGGGAACAATTTTATCCCCACTTTTGAAGATAGGCTATAATGTTCCATGATAGGAAAATAGTTATATGCAAGCAAATAACAAATTTACACCATAATTTTTTTTTAAACAATTTAGAAAACACCCAGAAGAATTAGAAATATGGAAGCAACTGTGTCATTTTATTATAACTAGTGCAAGAGTAAAAATAGATGGAAGGAATACACCTAGGCTTTCCTTTTTTGGCAAACGGAGCAATGCCCATATAAAGCAATGATAACCCATAAATTGTCCAACTGATGCTCTGTGCTTCCCTAACAAATATACATTGTTTGCTGCAAATATATGGCTGAAACCCCACCCACGATGCTCAAAAAATTCTGCAAGTGTATTTCTGAGGTCCTTGTCAAAACCCCAGAAAAACATAGAAATGGTTTGGCCTAGTTTTGACCTTCCAAAATCGATCCCCAAAAGGTCGTACACCCTCCAAACCTGCTGAAGCACACTGCCTGCCAATACACCATCAAAATCCTCCCCAGACACTCCCAAAATGTAGAAATCAACTCCACCAAGGCTTCCCTTATTTCTCTTGGCAAGCAATAGTCCCAATGTTTGAACTCTATCTCCCACGTATGCCCAGATTCTCTCTTATGTGCTGGCCACAGAGTTTGCAAAATCATTCCTAAATATTGTTGCCACTTCTAGCCCTCAAACTCGCCTAATAACCAACAAATATATTGAGCCTTATTCTTCTAATTTCTCCTGACAATAGCCCTCCAGAAGAATGCTACAATGGCCACACTATATCCACTACTATGTCCACTAGAAATACGCACTATTAGGGTGAACTAAATACAAATGCTATAAATATCTCTACAAATTATCCTTTGGATGATAATGGATGAACCTCTCTAAGGTGGCACTCGAAGTTCCCCGAAGAAAGGGTGATTTATCTGCTTGGAAAACTCTTGCTAAACAACAAGTGACCTGGCTAAACAACTCAAGCAACAAAATCAATTTTGATAAGCCAAGAATGCCAAATGAAGTGCGTTGCCTTCCTTTAATAACTTTCATGGAGCCTTTATTCCCACCTTTTCTTCCCTCTCATGCATTTCAAAACATTGGCTTAGGGAGTGCGTATTTATTATATGGGTGGTCCCCACATATCATTAACAAAACAAAATAATATAAAATTAACTTTCCTCTAACTCCTAAGTCTTCTATAAAAATTCAAATGGGTTCCGTCTTCACCAAAATTGGCCCCCAAAGTATTCTATCAAAAATCAAATGGGCTTTGTCTTCACCAAAATTGGACCCCAAAATGTACAAATAAATCTTGTTCCAAGATAATTTAGGAAGGGACATTACAATCCTCCCCACCAAATGTTTCTTATGTTCAAGGAATGCCTAAACAAGTGACCTCTCTGATTGTTGATCACCATTGTAACCACTAATAATACCAGAGTCCCAAATGTACCGTTGAGTCATCCCCAATCTCAACGTTGTCCCAACATGAAGGAATCCCTCGATACCAGGATCCCAAGCCATCCTAATCAATGTGAAGCACACCTTGCTCCACTCGCTATCCAACCATATACAGGTACGAGAAGCCCCCTGAATACTAGGAATAAGTATAACATCATGATAATGTAGGACTCTACCCAACTCCCCATGAAATTTCCCTACTGAGCATTCCATCTCATGCACTACAAGAGTAAACTCCTGAAGATGTAATCCAATCCTAGTGGAATTGAACCCTCGTCTACTCGGGCCTCCCTTCATCTCCTCCTATCGATGACCCTGCCACACTGGTGAAGTTCCCCATACCATCAATTAATCACTAAAACCAAATGGAAGATTTGGATGGCCCTCCCCTGTAGAAACCAGCTCACCTCTACGGGTAGTTGAACTTCTCAACCCTGTTATGCCAAAATCCCCTGTCTGTCATAGAAGAAACCCCTCTTGTTGACATCGTGACACTCTAGTCATGAATGAATGCCTAGCATGCTTGTACTAGAGCCTCCTCTCTCATAAATCTCGGACATAATCTATACGATGATTGAGGCTAAGCCAATCTTGTCAAATCGACTCAACAGTGCCAGTGCCTATCACTCCATGGCTAGCCCCAATCCTGAGAAACAATCTACCTCATCCTATGGTGAGGGCTTCATTGATCCCCAATGTGTATGCTTGTGAATGAATCAATCCACCTGTTATCCTGACCATGCTCTTTGAGGAGTGGAGTATCCTACCAATCCACTGGATCCCTAGATCCCATAACCATACTAGAAGTCCACAACCCCCAATCCTCTCTGCCTGCCATTGTGATATGTTACTAGTTGTTGGGACCCCTTTGTGCCCTGTCTCTGCCTCCTATAGGTGTCCAATAAGTGGGCACTAAGCATCAAGGACCTGTACTGTGAATATCAAGTTGCTCTATGCCTGCCAAATCACACAACGAGATCTGCTATCCCAAGTGCTGATGATGTGCTCGGGTACTTCTAGAAGCCTAGGCATCCTCCTTCCAACAAGGACTACCATCCCCCGCACTTCATGCTCACCTAATTCCTTGAGTTTTACAACTAAAAAAACACCATATAACTCCCTCTTGGTCACCTCCCCAAGTGTGAGCCTAGGGTTGGAACATAAGCTACCTCGAGAATCAACCATGCCATCCCTAAGCCTATAACCAGCAACTCGTGCACCTACCAAGTGTCTCAACTAGAGAGTCTCCTCTCGGCCCATGACATGTTGTGCCTCATCCAACTTCCTAGGGTGAGCCTCCCATGACCTACTGTCTGAATGGAGAGTGTCAAAGGGAAACAACTAAACCCTCTGCGACTATAAGAAACACTAGAGGATGATGGGTGGGTATGTCCCAAAGAGTATGATCAAGACTCTATTGGAATCCTCAAGAGTAATCCTACGAATGACCCTCTCTCCGCCTCAGATCAACTGCTAACCCCCTTGAGGCCCTGCCTCCACTAGACATGGTGTCTCCAAATTCTCAACAATGTCCTCATTGATCCTAGGTGAGTTGCATCCAATTGTACACCTATTATCCCTATCCATAAGTCTCCTAGGAGGAAATTCTCCAAGAGCCTGTTGCACTGCATCATGTGTCAATGCATACCACTAAGTACCACCGCACTCCTCAACATGCCACTTTACACTACAACCTATCCATGTACACCATTGGATACCCCCGGCTACGACTATACCATCCCGTGCCATCCTATGTCCTACTTGTTTCACTACACCTATCACTCCCCGCACATCCTCCTACCCCACAGTGTAAACTGACATGCTATGGTATATCTGCAGGCCACTGCTCCTTGCTGCATAGCCTTGCACACCACTGGGTGCTATGGCTTAGAATTGGGTCTATATGCATCGGCCACATCCCTCTATATAACATTGGACGATATGACTTGACTCTATGTAGTGTTGTGTACCACTACCTAGTGGCATACCACCCTGTAACATATGGTATCCTGCATGTGCCAAAGTGTCTGCCACTATACTAGTGACCCCATTATGACATGTGGCACATCCCCTCGTCCGTCCTGGTATACCTGAGCACCCTAACTCCACTCCTACTGGAGGGGATATCTCTGTTGTGTCGATCCTCTGTGACCCCTAAGTCCTAAACCTCAATGGGATAACATCGTCACCATACAATATCCAGTCTGGTGGACTACCCATGCCACCTCCCTCAACCACCTCCTGCCAAAGAATGCTAATCATCTTGCGACCCCATGCACAAGCATCATGCTAATACAATCCATGGAGCCTTCTCACAAAATGCTTGTCTACTAATGCCGACTGGAATTCCTCTAGGGAATGTATATGCTCAGTTACTAGGTTGATTACATCATTAATGCCATAGCCATCCTGCATGTCTGATATCAGATAGGGAGCTCCACCCAGATCCCAGTGCCAACTTGGTCCTCTAGTGCCCTCAATGTCTAAGCGCTGCCACTAAACCTTACTCCAGACGATGACCATCTCAATGAGTCCAGTCGAGCCCACCAGGTATGAATTCAGAATATCTTGCCATCCAAACCTAAGGGAGGGATCAAATGCATGAGCTCTCACACATAGAACAACCTTGACATGCAGATGTTTCACCTTATGCAATGCCAATCATCTCATCTCGCTATCTAGGTCAACACTTGAGATCTGAATAGTTAGCTTCATCTCCCTCTCTCCAAATAGAAACGGTGACCCAATAGCGCTGCTAACTTGGTCATCCCCTCTAGTATGTCTAGAAAACTCTGCCTCCCTCAACCCAATGCATAAGGGTGGGCTAACAACATTGTAGATCCCATCAATGTGCCTCTTAAGCGAATTCTTTTGAAATCCCAATGTGTGGTTTCTATGCTGCCCCTCATCAATGGCTAGCCCAAAGGATGGTTTCACATCCTCATCCATCATGGAATCTTCATAAGCCTTTGACTTCTCCTCCATAGAAAACCCAACATGTAAGACATGCTCACCAGTTAGCTATAGGTGATTTTCGTCTAACAACTATGTCATAGATTTGGATGCATCTGTACCTATTGGCTCCTCATGAACAGTGGATATGTCTCACGACACCTCATCAACCTGTGGTGCGCTACTATTACTCGAGAACTTGGTCACAAACCAAGATACCTCATCAATGGATACCTCAACAATGGATGACATCTCATCAATGAGTGTCTGCTTAATTGTCTCATCGCCAACCATGGCCCCTTGAACTTCTCTCTTGTCTTCTTCCTTAATCCTCTCCATCATCCCAACATAATTCCACTGAATCCCCATTGATTTGTGCATGTCTCTTAGTTCACAGAACTCCAAAAAAGAGAGCAACACCTTATTGTCATGACCCAATGATTTGTATTCCCTCCAATTTGCTTCCAATAACTCCACATAAATTGCAATAATTTCTTTCCATCTTGAGGCATTACCCATAATTTTGGGCATAGTGGATTTGTTGTATAGTTGAGAATGGTATTGATTCTCAATTGTGGAATGAATCAACTTTTCCCCCACATCAATCATCATTTGTTGCATCCTAATCACATCATTCAAGGTTACTTCCATGTTGTCTGATTCTAATCTTTCTTTGGATCCCATGATTTCTTAGCTTTTTATTCTGGTCTTGTCATAGAACGAAGGGTTTCCCACATGTTGAGCCAAGATTATAGCTCTGATACCACTGTAATGTTCCAAAATAGGAAAAACAATGATATGTAAGAAAATAGCAAATTAAAGAAATATAAACGTCAATATAAGAAGAAATTAGAATAAAACAAGAACCATTTGACGACTTTGTCAACATCACCCTGCCAAGCCCTGGAACAGTTGTGAGACCTGTGGAAGAAGTTTCTGTAAAACAGGAATGCATCGAGCAATGCGCAAAAAGGGGACCCCCTCCTAAGGAAAGATATCAGTCACAATTCAGAGAAAACATGTAGTTGAAATTGGAAATCATTAAATTGAGAAAATAGGTATGACGCTTACGAAGAAGAGTGAGGAAGCACAAGAAAAATGCTACAAAGCCCTTGCCTGAAATTGTTTCAGTGGCATCATAGATCGAAGATAGGCCCACAACTTTTGTAGCTACACAAAATGGGTTGTTCTTGCATTTATTTGAGTCTCGATAATTTGTGATGGCTATAGAGACCCAAAAAAGGCAGGTTGCTGCAGCTCGCCTCCAATGGGGGTCCATTTCTCTGGAAGCCCACCGGATAGGAATAAGGGAAATTCGCGAGCAATTTACGAAAATAGTCTCCGACTACATAGAATAGATAGAGAAGGAAAAGTGGAAGAAAGAGAGACAACATAAGCGAATTGAGGGACTAGAAGAACAGGTGAAGCTATTAAAGGTCGATAAGGAAGAAATGTGTACTTTGGCACAATAGGTAATGGCTTGTCAATCCCCTTCTCATAACTACGCTATGTTCCTCCATGAACAATATTTATTCTTTTGTTTAGAAAGTGTCTGCTAGGAGCTCAGCCATGAGATAGAATATTTAATGCAGTTTTTGTGCATCTTGTGATGCCACAATATTCTGGATCAACACTTGATGTGCGAACTCTATATGCATGATTAATTTTTGGGCAATAATCAATCATTTAACCTAGTGCCATATGTGGGACACATTCAACTAAAAGTCTTTACCTCCTACACAGTTAATCAGGTTAAAAGGAAGAAGGCGTTCGACATGTTCGAAGAGAATCAAGCAAATAGGCCACTGGTCCTTTGGATGGAGAATTAACAGTTTGTGAATATTTATAATAGACATGAAGCCCTCTTAGGGATTGAGAGGCAAAAAGAACATATGTTGGATACCCAGAAATGGTGCGTTGACATATGCAAAAAACAAACCTTTACTTGTCAAGAGGAGGCTCGGGAAAACTGCTAGAAACAATGGACACTATTGTCATCAGCCATTAGGATACATGAGCCTTTTGGGGCTCCCTATTTTGCTCGGGATTTAAATAGGGTACCTCGGTATAGTGCATGCATGCAGCTTCGTGGGGTCTGATGGATGTGTTTGAGGTTTCAATTCCCCATTATCTAGCTGCCAGCCGATTAGTATACTTCGGCTTACAAGGTAGGCGAGGATTGGTGAAAGGAAGTCATTCAGACATATGGATATAAGCCTCTGGGGACAAAAATGGCTACAAAATACGATCTTGCATAGCGCCACGCTGATCATCGCAACTCCAACCCCGATATACACAAGCGACGGGTTGCATGAGGACATGCAGTAAGGCCAGTTGGGGGGAGATGTTGGTGGCTAGATTTGTATACTTTTACTCACCCTTTTACCATGTTCTTTTTACCCATTTCATGCCAATAATGGTTAATTGATATCTTGAAACGCACATGTCTTTATGGATTATTAGTCAATGAAGCATGGTCATAGGGGATTATTACCTAAGCGGCTTGCTAATTCAGTTATTTCTACAGATTTGAAGGAAGAATGACCAGGACAGTGATTCAATGAATGATACCGTCAAAGCTAGCAGTGTTATCCTTGAACATTGGCCGCAATGGTGAATCAATCTCTTGATTGACATGTTGCTATCTTTTACATTATGTTTCATTCTGAAAACCACCATGTAATTAAAGGCAAACAGTGTTGTAATTCTAGAAACTATTTTATTGACAATGTGTATAAAGTAGATTTGTAGGTTGTGAAAGTTATCGTTGTTAAGAGTCATTAAGGTTACGGAAGAAACACTCTAACTTTGAGTCTGTAACAACACACTTGTAATATTTCGTTAATTAATGACAATTTTATCTTCTAATCATATTGTGATTCATTTATCTCACCACAGCCCTGATCAGGGAGTTGGGCCCTTTCTCCTAACCAAGTGTTGCTAGATTAGATGTGTGTTTAGGTTCATTTTTGTGAGTTTATTGTTGTTGTGAATGTTTATCAATGTGTGCTGTGAGTTCTGATTGTTGTTACTCTTATTTTCATTACCATTATTACTTGTTGTTACTCTTATTTGTTGTTACAATTATTGTTTGTTGTTACACATTGATGAATTTATAATTAATGTTCAATGTTGCATAGGGAAATTGTGGCATGCACATACAGTGCATGATAGCCTTGAAATAACTGGTAGAGCCCCGAGTTGACAATTAAATGTGGATTGGGTGAGTTGCATGATTCATACTTGAACACCTACAATTCTTATCTAGGTTGTTCTTCTTACAGGGGGTAGAGTTGATAGGAACAAATAACAAATTGCAAGAAAAATCTTACTGATATTATATTAAGAGATTTCGATCCAAACATACTGATTGAGGGGGTCAATCTTATGAAGTCGAATGTGGGAAGCAATGTTATTTTTTATATAAGAGGCTATACCACCAACACCTCTACGAGAGGATTTCTTGTTCCAAGTAGACCAAAGAATGGATCCATCAATGTGGGGAACTCTAGGTTCGTCATGCTCCTAGGTTTCAACTAAGAGAATAAGATCAATATCACTCGATATCCAACTTAACATAAGACATTTATGCCATGGGAAACCACGATAGTTCTAGAAGAGGATTATGAGTGTTCCTAATTCCTTCATCACTTTTATTTTGGACTCTATCTTTAATAATAACTTTCTTGTTTCTAATGATTTCCTATTTGCCTTCCTTTCTTGCCTCCTTTACCTTTGCATCTATTTCCTTAATTCAATTTGGTTTTCTAGATAGTATCTCCATTTATAAGGATTCATAACCCTTTTAAACTTGGATATTTTTTAAGTATATCTAAGTTATGGTCATTGCAACTTACCTTAACACAAATTAGTCTATGCTTATGCTCAAGAGTCTTTCCCACTCTTTGTGTTTCTGTTAAATAAGTTGTTTAAATTTGTGAGTGAGTTTTCAGTTATTCTTTTACTATTTCTAACATGTCTTCATCTTTTTTGGGTCTCTTTTGTGGCGTTCATGATCCAGTTCAATTAATTTGTTCATTTCCTCTTTTATGGGTATGATATTTAGTTGATTCATTGTGCTATTTAGGGATGAATTATTATCTAGTTTTTCTTTTAATTATTTAATCTTGTTTCCCAAGGTGTAATTTTCGTTGGCCATTGATTGTTTTTTGTGTTCTAATTCATGCACCTTATCTTTCAATCTTTGGATTTCAGTCTCGAATGTTGTCATTTTATCTTCTAATGATTTGTACATATTGCTAAGCATTGTGAATAATTTAGCTTTATGTTATGTAAGCATTATAGACGATTCTTGCTTATATTGCTTTTCCCTTTCTTCTTTTCATTGTTCTAAAAATTCAATCTATTCATAAAAACTCTCTAGAAAAATTCTACTTGGCCACCCTCTATTAAAAAAAACTTAAAATATAAGAAAATACTATATTAAAAAAATAAATTTACAAAATATATATATATATAATATATATACCTCTCGATGCGTATTATATGAACAAAATATGTATGCTGCAAAAACAAGTATTATATGGCCGAAATATATTGAATTTCACATAAAGATATATGTCCGATATATGGTCGAGTATACATGCCGCCTCAGATCACCCACCTCAAAGATTATATGGACAAGTATATAAGCCACCTCACATTAAATTGAATTTTACCCACCGCAAAAAGCGAGTGTATTCAGATTGGGCTAGCCATATTTCCTATGTTACTGGGCTATAAATGAATAACGGGTGTATATGTCCACCGTTTGAACAGCGGGTGTATATGTCCACCGTTCGATTAACCTTAGCAAAATGAAACAGTGAACATATACACCCGCCATTCATTTATGGCCCAATAGCATGGAATTTATTGACGGCCCTCAAATTGTATTGAATTTTGCCACCGCAGAGAGCGAGTGTTTATGGGTGCATTGAATTTTGGCCGCCGCAGAGAGCGAGTGTTTATGGGTGCATGAGTTTAATTATGGGCAAGTGAGTGCATATGGCGAGTGTATATATGCCGCCTTAGATCGTCCACCTCAAAGTGTATATCACCCACCTTAGAGATGAGATATGGGTGTAGAAGTTCAATATATGGGTGAGCGAGTGTATAAAAACGAGTTTCCACACGCACCACAGAGATTGTACCTCACCGCACCTCAGAGGATATATTCAAACCGCACTGCGGAGGATGTATTCAAACCACACCGCAGAGATAAAGTATATGCACCGCAAAGAATGTAGGCTATAAACAAATTTAACAATAAATAAATATAACATGTAGGTTATAAATGTAGGTTATAAATTTAATAATAGGTATATTATAAATATAATATATTTATAAGTTATATTATAAATGTTAATTATTTTAAAATTATGGAGACCAGAGGTTAATAGTACAAAAATTGAAAATTTAGTTATTAAAAAAATTAAAAAAATAATTATATGGAATATTTAAAATAATATCAGTTATAAAAAAATATCTACTTTGAAAGAAATTAAATCTCTTAATTCATATTAAATTTATATTTAATATATAATTAATATTAAAAAATATTTAACATTTATATATTTTAATAAGATTTATCGACTTTTATTCTTCAATTTTTTATTTTTTAATTTTTTTTAATTTTTGGTAACTAAGATTCATAAAGATGTAAGAGATCCACTTCAATGGTGAGTGACTTTTAATTATAAAAGATGAATTTCTAGACTCTTCATAAGTTTGAGATATGTACATCCTCATATTTACACACTACAAAACGTTTTTGTTTCAATCGTGATCGCTGTTCAGGATGGATTCCTAAACGTGAGGGGATATATGAAAAACGAATTAAATGTGCCCATAACACTTCCTGCTGCAAATGGAAACGGGACCCATAAATTAATTTGCAATGTTGGTGGTAGAAATTAGCATATAGAACTTAATCTAGTGATATAGAAGTAACTTAATATAAAGATTAGATTGAATGCAAATAATTTAGGTATCTTTAAGAGCAGTGTTGCCATGTTAATTTGGTCTACTTATACCGCGTTCAATGTTTTTTGTTGATCATGGATTCCCATCATTGTATTTGCGATTAGAAATAATGACACTTTATAACTTAATATTCACAATACTCTTTAATTTTAAGAAAAATATATAAATAAAATGTTATGATTTTCCAGCGTTAAGCGAAGTGAATATGATGAAGCTACTTGTATAGCTCTCATTCAAACCTTAGCAAGAAAATCTTTCTCCCCAAACTATCTTTTTCCTCTCTAAATAAGAGGTGAAGGGAGAGAGAAAAGGGTTTTATTCTAAGTAAGTTATGTTTTCAAAATTTATTTTTGAGAATTTCAAGGTTTTTACATTGAATATATCTTCTTTTTTTTAAGGGTGGTTTACAGATATTGGGTGACCACTACATCCATGGGAAAAATCTAGGCAGATCAACCTAAAGGGATCTACCTGCCGGCCAAAGAAGCTGAGCTAACCCCAAGGGCATCGAGGAGATTTGACCCCGCAATCTCCCAACTGGCGAGGTACTTAACAACGAGAACTCGACCAACTGAGATAACCGTTTGGACTAGCATTGAATACATATTCTACTCGAAACTTTGTGGATATATGTAGTCTCATGATGATTGAGGTTAATAAGATTTTAGCTTTTTTAACCAACACAAAAAAATTGTATTATATCAAAATTGTTGTGCCAATGTTAGCAACATTACATTCAAAATACTTTTCGGAAATATACTTATAAATACTCAAACATATGCTCTAGGACCCTATCTAGATGAGAGTTTTATAAGTTTTAACCGGGTACAATTAATTGTTGCAAACATATTCTTAATTAAAACAGAAAAGATGCAATTGAAAGCGCACCATAATGTAGAGATTTATGTTGGAAATTGAAAAACTAAAAAACCAATTTTATATATATATATTGGAAAACTAGGGTAGGTCCACCCAAAGGGACCACACACCCTAGCCAAATTAATCTGAGCGTAACCTTGAGGGTGTCGAAGAAAATTGAATCTGTGACCTCCCAATAGCAAGGTGCCTTAGCAACAAGACCTTGACCAATTAAGCTAATCCAAGGGGCTTATATATATCAATTATGAAACGCTGATCCATTTTCCCCATATTATAATACAACTGTAGTTCCTTAACTGAAACTACAAAATCATCATGTGCCATAAAACCAATTTTAGCAAAAATCTTGTGCTAAAAACCACAAAAAGGAAGCTAGTTGTGCAAAAAATATAACACACACCCACATTATCCCACTTATTATTTTCTTTGCACACAAATGGTCACAAGAGTAAATGATCAACAATCAAGGGAAATAATGCCCATTGTTTCTCTACACCAATATAACTTCTCAATGTTACAGATTTTGGTAATGAATCTGCAACATTATTCAAAGTGACCGCTTTTTCCAACAACACCTTGTCTTCAATCATATATCTCACAAAGTGATATTGAATATCAATATGCTTTGTCTTCAAATGATAAGTTGGGTTCTTCGCCAAGACAATTGTACTATGATTGTCACAATCTATCCTTATTGCATCTTGTACCAATCTAATACTTTGACACAATTTCTATAACCATACTACTTCCTTGCTTGCATGAATATTAACATGTTTTCAACTTTTGTAGTTGAGAATGCCACTAAATATTATCTTTTGTTCATCCAACTGTACTCCTCCAAATAGGTTAAACACATACCCTTCTATAGATCTTCTATGATCCAAATCTCTAGCATAATCTACATTAACAAAGCCATGTATGTCCAACACTCTATCTAATTTTGGTCTTCCTTGATAACACAATCCATAGCCAGTAGTGCCACAAAAATACCCCAACACCCTCTTTATAGCTGCTCAATACTCCTTCATTGGTTTTGACATATACGTACTCAATACTCCCATTGAATATGCAATGTCTAGTCTGAACACAATTACCAATCAAACGAGAACTTGACCGAGTTCTCTCACCTTTTTAGAGGTTGCAAAAAATCATCAGATTTTGAAAAGTGTTGATTCAGAATACACCTTCTTTTTAGCATATTTTTGAAACATTAAATTTTCTTACTGCACATTTTTTAATTATGTGTTAGTGATTTTCAAGCCGATTTTGAAAAGTGTTGATGCAAAATCAACCCCTTTTTTTCGGCTTATTTTTGACACTTTAAATTTTTTGATATATTAAGTATGGATATTTTTTTTAATGTTGGTGATTTTCATGTGGATTTTTAAAGTAGCATCGATCTTTTTTTAGGCATATTTTTGACACTTCAAATTTTTTTATATCCTAAGTATGCACATTTTTTTTTAAAATGAGATTATTTAACCATTTTTCAAGTTGTCTTATTCCATTTCTTGTTCTCCATCCTAAAATGTTTGTTCTTTAAGGGTTTTCCCAACTTGTGTTTTTTGTTTTTCTTTGAAATGTTTTTTTATAATGAAAAATTTAATTTTTTTGCAAAGCCAAAAAGAAATAATAAAATTAATATTTTGAAGTTGAGAATTTTTTATATATTTATATATCGTTAATTAATACTTCAATACACACAAAATAATTGTCAAAAAAAATAATAACTTTAAATATTGAACAAAAATACACATTTTGCATATAGAAATAATTAAAAAAATAACATGTTAAATAAAATATTTTTATGAAACATTTGGAATTTTTTTAGGAAAATAACAATTTTTATATATTTTTTTATGAATTTTATATCCAAAGATTGTAAAAATATTGACATTTGAAGTTGTTGCTTTTTTTATTATAAAAAAAAAAAAAATTAAAAATAATAAATAAATAAATAAAATAAAATTATTCACATAAAATTTTAAGTAAAAATAATAATAATAATAGAATGTATATATATCTATATATATATATATATATATATATATATATATATAATATAATATATATATATATATATATATATATATAATAGAATAAAATATTAAAAAAAATATTAAAAAAAATGAAAACAAATTACATTTTTTTTAAAAGGTCAAGATCATCGTTGTCTTTTGATTGGTGGAGGTCAATTCCAGAATGGTACTCTGCAAGGCAAGGCCGAATGACTGTGTTGATGTTTTTTTTTTTAATATATATATATATAATTTTAATTATTAAAAAAAATATTTAAATGCTTTTTATTTTATTTTTATTTTAATATTCTTTTTTATTGTTTTCAATTTATTTATTTATTTTAATTTGATGTCGGTCAACAAGCTTTCATTATATTATCAAAGATAAATTGAGTATAAAATTCATCTCAATAGACCCTTCTCTCTCATTCCAAACATACTTTTTTAGAATAGGGCCTGGAGGTAAACAAAGACACTCGGTGCCAACCTTTATTTCTGATTGGCCTATTAGCCATACCTTACGTAAACAAAATTGAACATAAAATAGAGCAGAAGTCAACATATTAAGGAGGTGATTTGGGAGGAAAGACAAGAGGAGCAACAAAGTAGACTACATGTTCATGCATGTGGAAGTCTATATGTTCCACCCTTGCTTCCAGAATGTGAAGGTGGTCGTTGGTGCACCGATGTTGTCATCGGATCCTATCCAAGTTGTCCAATATTTCATTCTGAACATAATGTACATCATTGATGTAGGCTATCAATTCAATTCAATCATCATAGCATTGTTCCCGCATGATGTTGATAGTCATTTGAATATTACACAACTGGGTTTCCAGAGAGTCTAAGGTAGTTGGCGCTATTACATGGCCCGAGGAGTGAGTGGGGGAGATTAAATCATCCTCCTCTATTTACCTGTTGGCTGCATTCTCTGAGGATGAGTGGCTTCCCTCTTTTTTCCATTACCACGCTTCCTAACGAATAGTTTCTCCCCTTCGTCGAGGACAAACCCTATGTTGCGGCATGGAGGCAGACTAAGTGATCTGATAATCACCCTATGAGTGACATTAGTTGAAGTTTTATTAAACAAAAGGTATTACAGACTCATGTGTTGGTGTGTGTTCTATGTTATTTAAGCAACGGATCGATCAGATTGCCAATACACAGACATTTTAAATGGAAAGACAACAGAGAAATACAACAGGCAAACACAAAGACACAAGCAATTTTTAATAAGGAGTCCACCCTATTCTCCAGGGCTACGTCTCCGGTCCAGCTTTCAGCGGCGGCCTTGTTTTATTGTGTCTTTAAAACAGAGAATTACAATGCAGGGACTCAATGTGAGTTCTCCTGAAGCAGGTTTTGCTTGACAAGGTGGTTCTTGGATTCCCCAAGCCACTGGAGTACACAGTCTCTTCTTCCCACTAGCTCTATGACCTTCTGGTCTACAGTGGTAAGAACCCAACGTGGTGCTCAGCCCGGACAGATCCCTCTATGGAGTGGCTCGAATCTCTCAAGCTTGATGGTGCTCGATGTTGCCACTGTGTCAGCTCGGCCCTCAACTCTTCCTACTTTTCTCTTGCTTTACTGCCTTCTTCTCTGTGTATTCTGTCCTCCTCTCGAGATTTTGGTCTCTTCCTTCATCTCTTGGACCTCACTCCGACTTGACTGTGTATTCTGTCTCTATTCATGGCTTTTAGCCATTCGTTTCCATGCCTATTCAGTTCCTCTTATGCCTCTGTCGATCCGCCTTCTGTAGCTGTGCTTGGAGTTCCTTGTTCGACGTCAGCATGAACGCTCAGGGAGTGGCCACATGTCCTCATTTGAACAGTGCCAGCCTGCTCGTCGGTTTTTTTCTTCGGTTACATCGTGGATGCATTCTTCCTCCACCATGGCGGTCAAACGGATTCCAAATCCCTTTAGAACACAGCTTAATTCCCTATTGATTTTGCTTCCTCCATCGGGCGCAATCTCAGCCGTCCGATCTAGGCTCCTCCAGATCCAACGTCATACACACGTCCCGTGCGATTGACTTGCTCAATCGATAGCGCACGATTAATGGTGGTTTTCTCTCACCTTTGCCACCACACGTCAATTGTTGAGTGGGATCGCTTCGCTCTCCTCCAAAACCTTTTACTGTTTGAGGGCACCCCGATCAATACCGTTGGTTTCAAGAGTGCGGGTCCCGCCTTTGTCCTTTTAGCACTTTTTGTTTCTCCACCCGCGGTTCTCTGGCTTCCAATGCGATCGAGTGCTTAAGGCTCCTCCATTTCGGCCCTGTTCGCCTAACAATCACGCATCAAAAATCACCTCCTTTTCCTGATTTGGGGCTCCCAGGGGCTACTTTGACCTCCTGCGCAGTCTCCATGGGCCTCGGTCAGCGCGCTTTGACCGAGGTCCTCGTCGTTACACGCTGGATACCATTGCCACTGGTTCAGGGTGTTTTTGATCGTTGTTTTTGGAATTTTTAGAGATTCGTCCCGACCTGATATAGTCATGGTTCTTTGCCAGTTTTTAATGGATCCAATTCGGATCACTAAGGAAAATTTAAGGTGAGCATGGAAGGACCACTGTTCCCCCAAGAACCGAAATGAAACCTTATAGGGTGCTTGCAGAAAGACCTCACCCTCGACAAGAAACACCAATTGATACAGAAATGCATAGGAGAAATGAGCTCAAAAAATTAATTACCAAACCCGAAGATTCCATGACTAGAAACACTCCGCCAATTCTTTTGCCTTTCGCTGGCACCACCCCAACTTGTGCCCACGTAGAATTCTCCCATCCAAACTAGGAACGAGTTGGCGAACGAGCCATGACAAGTTCTGGTGAGAACCAACACTAGGAAAGCCCCTCTAACACGAAAGAGCTAACCTAGAGAAATCTCCACTGAACCTTCAACCCAGAACAAAATCGTGTGCGAGGTTGGTAGCAACTAGGACAAAGAAGACTAACAAATATAGAATTACACTGAGAGTGGAGGCAAGACCCCTCCTCTGTTGAAAACAAAAGGTGTTCGATTGACAAATTAGAGTACCCAAGGGTAGGGCTCGAAGCCTTAGCCACCTCTGAAGTGTCAAGATCCCATGGGCAATCCCTAGCCAATACTTCCCCTCGTTCTGTATTGTCCCATTCCTCGCATTCCTTTCTTGCCCGCTGCCATGATATCGACAAGGCAATCTCTACAACCTCCCACTTCATCGCCCGAAACACCACACTGACCAAATTCTTGTGCCTACCACGAAATATATCGTCACCACGAGTGAGAGAGTCGCCCGCCTGCAGCACTTAATGCCAGCCTTGCTCATTACGACACATTAAAGGGGTGGGTGGAGGCTAGGTGGGCTCCATACGCCACCCTGCTGCCATGTGTTGTGTCGAGTGATCATCCTCATTAGGGAAATTTTTTATTTTATTATTGTTATTGTTGTTTTTTTTAAATTTATTTTAAAGGGTTTCTTTTTAACTTTATATATATATATATATATATATATATATTATATAATAATATATATATATAATATATATTATATATAATTCTTCTCATTATTCATTCTTTTTTAATGTTTTTCTAATATTAAAATATTATATAATTTTTAAACTTAATATTTTAAATGTTTTAATTAATTTTTTTATAGTATAATTTGTTTGTTTTTATTTATTTATTTTAATTAATCTAATACTTTATTTATTATTTATTTTTTGTTTACTTTTTTTAGAAAATTTCTTAAATTATGTTTTTAAAGATTTATTTTTTTTTTTTCATTTTTTTATAATATAATTTAGAATTGTCTCTTTCATATTAATCACATCATTCTTTTTTGGGGTCGAACCACCGGTTCAGGATGAAATAAATGGAAGATATGATCTAGCTTGAGAAATAAATAATATGTAGATGCTCTAGGAATTCAAGGGAAAATTCAAACTAATCCATTACAAAATCAAATTTAATTAAACAATAAAAGTCATAAAATTAGTTTATAAATTAATTAATAATAAATTTAAACTTCTAGATCATTAAAAATATAAACAAATCTACAAAGAAAAATAAAATCAACAAAAATATCCATAAATTTGGAAATGAACATAGAATAAAAACAAATATAAAACTATTTATGCGTCATATGAAATTTAAAAACTAAAAAGTAAATAGAAAATAACAACAAAAAAACAATTATATTGCTATATTTAAACGATTTTCTAATATTTATTCATTTATTATTAATTTACTTAATTTATATATATTTTCATATGTAAATATTATTGTTACATTAAAAAGATAATGTAAAGTAATTAAATATAAAAGTATCAAATATCATCTTAAAATTATCTACTAATTACCCCTAAAGGTGCAAAGATACACTGAAGGAATAAAATATTTGGCAAAATTAAGAAAGTTGCAAAGAGAGAATGGATCAGTTTTCACATAATTGCTTTTAATAGTTGGGCCAATACAACTCAAAGGACAACTTTAAAGAGTGAGAACAAAAATTAAATCTACAACAAGTTGTTGCCTTCTTGCCCCGCACCAAGATTGTGGTCTATGAAACTATGCCATATCAACGAGCTTCAACATCTACACTCAATCTTGTGGAGTAAAATTGTGACTTTTTATTGTTTAAAATGCATTTTTAAACTTTCTAGAAACCTAAAGTCTGGAAATTGTATAACTTAAACTTTTAGTTTTAACACATATCTACTAATTCCAATAAACGTTTTCGAAAATTATATCTTGTAAACTCCAAAACTTGGAATAATTAAAATACACTTTTCTTCAATAGCCATGAGTTGTTGTGCACAATGATGCTTCTTTAAATGACAACACATGTCCATGATGAGTATTATGTAGGTACGATGTGGTTGTTTGTGTTTTACATTTAACTATATTTCAAGGCACCAATTAACATTCCTTCCACAAATGGTAGTGCATGCCCATGCTATTGGGAAAGTGAGGTATGGCACATGATTAGAGTAATCATTCGGTGAGGAATGACCATTTTAGATAGTAATGCTGAGCTTGAGAGAAAAATAAGAGAAGTTGGCTTTGTTTGTATGGCTAAAATTCACCCAGTCAAGATAATTCTTGAAGTCTACTCATATCGTTGAATAATAAATCTAGCTTGGATTAGTACCATCCTTCACATGGGTCTATTTCCTCTTTCCTGTTGTTTCTCTTTTATTTTGGTTGTTGTAACAGAGTGCAAGTTTAAGTTCTCCTCTCAATCTAAAACAACTGATATGTAACCAATCTTCATAAGACCTGCTTCATCCTTCGATATCTAGAAAATTATAATAAGCAACGTTTCCAATTAAATGAAGATAAATTGAAAATAAATCTACTTCCCCTCCAATTTAAAACAAATGTGCAATGCACTAATGGGAACTCCAAACCCATGGTGATAACTGCATTTCAATAGGCATGCAAATGTGCACTTCACAACAATGCAACAATGACCACTCTCAAGTACCAATAGTAAACGAGTTTTTATATAGATATGTAAATTGAACAACTTTTCGTAGTAAGATAGATGTAACCTAAATATAGATTTGTTTAAAAAACAAGGAAAATCCCACCAAAATGACTGCAAGATCAACCACTGTAAACGAAAATTAGCAAGATGCAATACAACAATTCAAGGAAGTTTGTAAACAACACTTGGTGGTTGCAAAAGATACAAATGGTAAAAATAGAGAACAATCAAGAGAGGACTCCAACTGTTATTACACTTTAAAGTTGCAAAGGTACACCAAAGGCATAGAATATTTGGGAAGATCGTCTCGCCACAAACATATCCCACTATTAAATGCATGCGCATAAGATCTGCTAAAATCTCCAATGCAAGCACCACGAGGCAAGCCCACTACACACAACCTATACATGAGCACAATTTGTTGACAGACCTTGCCCTGGGTATGTCACACCCGACTAGCTACCTTTTCTCTGCCACACGGTGTTGTCAAGGCTGGATTAGTTATCTTTGTTTTTAGCACCACTCATATTGTAACAGTAAGAGACTTAATATTTTATTAAAATAAGAAAAAATGTGGTCATAAAACATAAAATGAAACTAGAATGTCAACCACCATAAACTATAGTTACTTTTAGACTGATTTTATTAATATGTATATTTTTCCTAAACTTATTTATATTTATTTTAAATTAATCTTTTTCAAAAATAACCCACAAACCAAATGCAAAAAAATTCAAAAATGTTAATTTCCACAAAAAAACAACTCCTCAAATAAATCAAAATAAAAAAAACTTTATTAATAAAACCTTACTAAATAAGTGAAAATAAAAAACCTTAAAATAAACCTTGCTAATTAAATCAAAATAAAAAACCTTAAAATACCTCTTCAAACATCAAAATAACTTCTTTTCAATTTTATTCTTCAAAAATGTCTTCAATAAAAATGTTATAGAGCTCTCCATGACATTAAAAGCTATTAAAGAAGGAAATTCAACTTGTTCTAGACAAAACTCGAAAATAGAAAGGATAACATAAACCGGCTAAATTTAATAGCTCTAAGACTTATTCAAACATCATTTTAATTACAATTAATAATGATAAGGAAAGCATTTTAAATAGAGAAGCAACAATAGGTGACAACTCTAAGTACACGCTGGTTAGTATTGATGACTTGTTAAGCAAGTTTAATGTTGACACTCCCTCAATTTCCACAATCTCCAACACTTTAAATATCATTCAAACTAAAAATACGATCAATCTAAATTCCAAATGATGGCTTTTGTGCTAATTTCATTTCAATTCTAGTATAATTAAGCTCAGCTAATAATTCAATAAGTTATAATTTATGTAATGCTGGTTCTAATGACACACCCTTTGACAAATCATACATGATTAAAGGAAATATGGATGGTAGTATTTCAAACTATAAAGATATTAATGCTAATAACAAATTTCAGTGATTGGAATAAGACTAATTCGATTGAGAGGAATCATTTAGTTATGATGGGGAACAACCAGGTTAATACAACAATAAATAGTTCGATTGTGATTAACCACAAAAATAAGAATGACAATGAAAATCTAGACGACAATAATAATAACAATTGTCCTACTTATTAAAAGAATACTAAGAAGAAAAAAAAAACAATCAATCATTCTAGTGCTAAGGATGAAATTAGCATTCTTAATAAAGGGCTTAAATCTGCAATCACTCCCAAGCATATTCCAATTGAAAACATCACTTGTTGTATTGAGGAAAGTATTCATCATCTAGGGAATTAGGAAGAGAAGGAAACATTAAGGCAAGATTGCACATTAATCCTTAGAAAATCCAAACCACCCAAAAGTAATTTGAGAAAAAATGAAATTGGTAGCCTTAAAAAAGCTTAAGAAGAATGATGAAATTGTAATTCTTAGGGTAGATAAAGGAGGTTCAGTTGTAATCTTAAATAAGGTTAGTTGCATTGAAAAAATGAAGGAGAACCTCAATTGTGGTACCTAAAAGAAACTAGACAAAAACCCTATATCTAAGGTTATAAAAGATGTGAAGAAGGAAATCAATAACTCTAATTTAGACAAAAGGACTAAGACGAAACTAATGTTGACATCTGAGATAACACCAAGAATCTATGGTATCCCTAAGATTCATAAAAGTGGCATTCCATTAAGACCCATTGTTAATACCATTGGTTCTCCTACATACGAGTTAGCTAAATATGTTGCAAGTAAATTGATCCCCCTGATTGGGGATACTAAATCCTTCATCAAAGATTCTTATGATTTCGTCAAACTCATTAAAGAAAAGAAGGTGGAAATATAAGGGTTAATTGTGAGTTTTGATGCAGTTTCATTATTCACCATAATTCCCTTAGAAGAAGCCATCAATGTTCTACATGAGGTAATAGATTCTGAAATTTCCAAACTTGCAAAATTTTGTCTTCGATCCACATTCTTCAGCTTCCAAGGAGAATACTATGAACAGGTCACCAGTGTTGCAATGGGATCCCCATTATCACCTATTGTTGCTAACCTCTACATGGAAAAATTTGAAAAGAAAGTATTGGATTCCTACCCTCTCAAAACCTAAGAGCTGGAAAAGGTATGTTGACAATACTAATGTCAAGTGGAAACATGGTAAGATTGAACTCATTAAATTCCTGGAGAATTTGAATGGAATATCGAAAGACATAAAATTCAATATGTAACTTGAAGGCAATAATTGCATTCCCTTTCTCGATGTTCTAATTATAAAACATGAATATGGAACCTTGGATCATCAAGTATTTTGAAAAAAGACTCATACTGATAACTACCTTCAAACAAGCTCTCACCATTATCCCCCTCAAAATTGTAGGATTCTCAATACATTGACTCTAAGAGAAGTTAGAATTTCTGATCAAGAACACTTGGATCAAGAATTAAACCACCTTACTAATGTCCTCAAAGAAATTGGATATAAAAACAAGGACAATCTTAAAGCCATCAATAGAGCAAAAACGAAGATGATACCCTCCTCCTCCCCTCAGCCCCCTCTAAAAGAAGAGATAGTACAACCCTCCAAGAGGAACGCTCATCTTCCATACATTTTTAGCATCAATTACAAAATTTCTAAGGTTATCAAAAAATGGAATATTGGAATGTTTTCAAACCTCTTGAGACAATTAAGCTCATTGATATGAAATCAGTTAAGGACAAAATTGACCAACGACAACTTAAAGGAGTTTACAAATTCAATTGTTCTTTTGCAAAAAGTTACATTGGTGAGACTAGAAGATCGTTTAAAATAAGAATTAAAGAACATGGAGCTAACATTAAGAATCAACACACTTTCTCCTATCCTATTGTTGAGCATTCCCTCATTTCCAAGCATCATATATGCCTTGAAGACACTATAATTATTTTAAGAGAGGATCGTTATTGTGAAAAACATTTAGAGAAGAGCTTGAAATAATGAAATACCCTACCAACCTTATTCAGGATGGTGGTCTTAAAGTAAGTAAAAAATAGATCCCTCTCATCTCCCACCTCTAAAACTTATAATCCCTTACATTTATATATTAATATTATTATATATTTATTTATTAAGTATTATCATATTATCTTTTAAATACAATAAAAATACTACTAATATAATTCTCATAATGAATACTTTAATAACATTAAATTTTAAACATAAATTCACTTCTACTTAATAATACATGAATTCATATATTAATCATAATAAGTAGAAGTTGTCTTCCTCTCAAATCCCATCTCTATGGCATTATCATGCCCTTATAATATTTTATATTAAATTATTAATATTATACTATATCTACTTTGAATTATATATTATTATAATTTAAGAGAAAAAATATTATCAATCTGATTTAATACCAACTAATTTACTTATATAATAAATATTCACCATAATCATACTTATATTTTTAATTTAATACATATTAAATTAACTTCGCATTTGAATATAATACATTAATATAATATATTAATTCTAATACTATTATTTTGATATATTATTAACATAATATTATCTTTATTGTTTTGAGGCTTCTGCGATTTGTGCTTTGTGTATAGTTTTCTTTCGGAGTTTTTGCATCCATAATTGTTTGTATCGACGTTTCGAGCCATCCACCATGGCTCATCATCAGGATAGATCAGTAATTGTGTAAGACAGATCTCACTGGTATGAATAAATAGAGTTAGGGGATGTAAAGGGAATGGAAGCCAACACTGTCATAACTGTCTTATAATATTTGGTTTTAATTTTTATTTTTATTTATTTTATGTGTAACTAGCTATTTAATATTAGTTTTTGTTTTCTCTAATTAGTTTAAATCTAGTTTTAATCTATA
>APFE030640616.1:0-21633 GCA_000404065.3 Pinus taeda
TTTGGAGTGGATTTTGATCCTCCTTGATGTAAATGATGTAATTTTATGATAATTTGACACTTATTTATCTCTTCTAGGAGATTCATTCAGGAAATAGGCAAAATTTAAATGAATGAATTGGTTTCCTAGCTTATAGAGGCAAGTTGTTTTGACTGCCTAGATTTTAGTGCTCAGTTTGGAATTGATTGAAACAGCTCCTAGGGTAGTGAGCTCGACCCCTAGAGGCAAGGAAAGATGTTATCTTGCCTATATTATGTTCTTTCTTAGTCATTTTCATGGTTGGACTTTTGAGGGAGAAAGCTTCTATTGTATTACTGATTGTATCACTGCATTTTGGCAAAGGAAGAAAGACCAGGGTTTTGCAGTCCTTTTTGGGATTCTTGTGGTTACATGTATTGATGGTGTGCTTCTCTTTGTACTTGTAAGTTTGTTATGTGAATCATCTTCTTACTTTTTCTTCTGCAAATTAGGCAAATGAAGTGTTAAGGTAGAATTCATGGTTGCTATGCTCTGCCTTTAAGTTTGCTTAATATCAATGTTTTCAGCTGTATTCATGGTGCTTGCTTGCTCTCCTTAGCTTCTCACTAGTCATTCTCATCCATCCACATCTATCAAAGGCATCAATACAGTCTCCTACCTTGCCCCAAAGAACCCCTGCGAAAACTGTGTCCAATCCCCGCACCCAAAATTGCCTTTCCTCAATTTTCCACCAAAACCCTAAAAATCCCTAAATCAAACCTTTTTATCAGTTTACTAGCCTAAAATCAGTGTTTCCACATTGGTTATCTCGCCCATTGAATATATTTACCGAGATAGACCGAAGAGAGCCCTCTCCTGCCCCGTAGGGCTAGCTACGAGGATAAGTGGTTTGATGTTGCCTTGAAGTTTACCTTTTTCAGCCTGAGGTGAAATTTCAAGCGCTAACACAATGATTAATTAAAATTTTATGTTGTGATTATATTTTAAGGACTAGGAGTTCAGTTTTATATGTGACATAAGTTACATGGCTTAATGGTCAGGTGTTATTGTGATGTGTGAATATAAGTATCAAGTTATAGGTGCATTAAACGTTATATTATGAGATAAAGGCTTCAAGAGTTAAAATTTCAATATTGAGGGTTGTATATTTATATTAGCCTATAAAGAGTTTGGGGCTTGTGGGTTCAAGAGTTATCAGGGTTTTATGGATTACATGAGTTAGTGGCGTGGGGATTTATTAAGTTTTAGAGACCATATGTTACAAATGTAGTATATGGTTAAAGCATTCAAGGGGAAGTAGGGATTACAAATTACAAGAGGGAGTGGATATTAGACTTAAGGATTATCCCCCAAAATTTAGGTTGATCAATTAAGCCATAAACCAAAGGCGTATTTTCAATTAGGAGGAGACAAGATTAGGATAAGAGGGATAACAAAATTCTTGTTGTTAAATCTCATCATACACACTAGTCTTTAATTCCACTTCAATCTCGTGTTGGTGTTTTGCTATTATGAGAATGGATAAATTTAGGATTCAAGGCATCCATGTGATGATCATTGGTATGTTTTTTCTTCTAGTAGTTGCTCAATTTTTGCTTCTATGATCACATCTTGCTACCTACATAATTTCATCTCCTCGACATTTATACTATAATTTTGCCGAATTCTTTGTGTGAGTCATATTTGAGTCTTGGAACCTTCCCATACTATCAACACATGCATCTACTATAACCATGTAAAATTTTAGTGCATATAAGTACAAACTAAAAAAATTTCAACGTTGGCCCCATTCAAAACCCCCTTTGTGTAGGGTCAATTAATTAAAGCATAATTTCCACCTTGCGAGGCACATTTTTTGTTACTTGATCAATTTGATATCTATTAATTTGAATTTTTTTGCATTCTTCTTTCAACGCATGTTCTCCATGATACAAAATATGATCATTAGGACATGCATGGATAGCTTGTTACTTCATTCCAATATATTTCATAATGGCATGTAAATATCGATATGTGTGAGGTAAAACATTTGACGATGGTAACATAAATTTACTAAACAATCTACAACATAATTAAAAAATTAGTATTGCTTAAAATAAAGAAAATTAATCATACATATTGCATCCAAATTTTATAGATGATCAACTTACAATAAAAATAGAGGAAAAAAAAAAAAAAATCATCAAGTACTAAATGTTAGAAAATATATTACACAGCTTAGGAGTTGTGTGACCCAAGTGTGTGACAAACCATTCATAATATTTAAGTTCACCATTAGAAATATCGCACAGAGAAGACTTGTTTTGGAGCCTTGATAAAGAGATTTGTTTCCATCTCAATTAGAGGTCTATCAAAAACACCATCTACTTGGTCATCGTCATCATTCATTCCATCATTATTAAATGTATCCTGGATCAATATATTTGTCCCCACTTCTTCAACTGTGTTATTAGCATCATCATCTTCTTCCATAGGATCATTAACTTGATATTCAATATTCTCTCCATGTTCCTGAGTAGGCGCTTGTATAACGACCACGACATCTTCATCCATGGCCAATTCCCTAAGGCGTTGTTTCTGAATAATTACAAACAATAAAGTAATATTGGTGTATATAATAAATCTTTAAATGATACAAAAATTTAAAAATATACTATATCAAAACAAAGACAACAAATCAATGATGAATCTTGTGGGATTTATTAATATGTTTATGACTATGTTGAAAAAATATATGAAAATTGTTAGTTTTCTTAACATTTAGAAAGAGATACACTATGAGATATATTCTCACAACTAGAAAAAACAACCAATTCTTATTTCACCTTCATCATTATGTCCTATTTTTTCTTTATTTCACTTGGAGACTGTGAGTTTGATTTCGATGGCAACTTTCCTTGCCAAATTAATTCAAGACAATGGTTTAATTTGTAAGGGGTTCAAAGCTAAGGGATTAAGGGTTAACACAATAGGAGTTAAGAGGTTATTAGAATCCAAGTGTTAGGGGTACTTATGAGTTGGTAGTTTAGATGGAGAAGTCAACTTAGGTGAGAGTGATAAACAAAAACAACAAATCAATGATGAAGCTTGTGCAATTTATCAAGATATTTATGGAATATGTTGAAAAATTTTAGGAAAAATGTTACTTGTATTGACATGTAGAAAGAGATACTTTGTGAGATATATAGTCACAATAATAATAAAAATAAGTTATTCTTATTTCGCCTTCATCATCATTCCATATTCTTCCTCGAGTTCACTTGGTGGTCATGCGGGCTTTTAAATCAATGGAAACTTTCCCTCTGATCCTTAGCCTTTATCCCACCCTTAATATCTAAACCATTAACTGGCCCTAACCCTTTAATCCGGCCTAAACCCTAACCCCTTAGACCCAATCCCCCTAATCCTTAACACCTTAACCGCATTCCCCCTAATTAATCCCTTAAACCCCTAAGCCCTAAGCCCTTAACCCTTAACACCTAAATCATTCAACCCTAAACCCTTAACCAATAACCAATTAACCTTTAAATTTCCCAAGACCTAAACCCCTAAAACTAACTTAAACCCTAACTTATTAACCACTAACCACTTAACCTATTAACTACTAAGTACCCTAACTTATAATTTGAAGTTGAATTTTTTATAATTTGAATATTTTAGGATTTTTAAAGACATAATTTTATAATACATTTTAGGTAATTTTTTGGTTGATATTGTTTCAAATCTAATTATTAATAAAAAGTTATAAATTTTAGTTATACAAATAAAATTAAAAATAAATAAATTACACACATCAATATTATATATTCCTCGAAGAAAAATCATAATTGTATTCAACCTAAAAATGAAGGAACAAAATTACATTTTGCAAATGCCCGAAAGAATTCGATCAAGCCAACCTTTCGTCCAATGCACAAAAAGAGAAAAAAAAAAACAACAAAATAGAAAAATTACATAAAATTGTCAAGGCTAAGTGTGATAATAATTAATTAGGCTCCCCCTTTTTCCTTTCTTTTTTTCCACCTTTCGCCAAACTCCTTGATTAGGAGCAGTTTATTTTATTTCCAATTGATTGCCTTCTACCTTTGGGGAACTTCTTTTTCTGAATCCAAACTCCCTAATGTATGGGTTCACTTTATTCCCCCCTACTTCCTTTTGAAAGGGTACAACATGTTTAGCATAATCCTTCTACTTCTTTTCTCCCTCCTCCACTTAGGAGCCTTGTTGATTCTATGCTTTTGATTGTTGAAGACTCTCATCCATTTTTCATCTTTATCATTTGAAGAAGGTGGATTTGAAGATTTCCATCCCTTCGGAATTTGGGATCTTTTATTTGTCCTTCCTTTTGCTTAAGGGCATGAGTTCTGCAGATGCCTTGTCTAATGGCAAATTCGACACCTAAATGCAATTTTTTCAAAGTCTGGACATTGTGTTTGCTTGAAATCTTGATGATTTAGATGGATGCAATTTGGTATGCCTTTGATTAGGTATATCTCCATGCAAATGCAAGAAAAAGTAAAGATACATTTGTCCATTATTTCTCAATCCATCTTTATAATTCTCCCAAATGAATTTTCAATGCCTTTTAAAACTTGATGGTTCCAAAAAGGAAGTTGGAGATTGTGAAATATTACCCATATTGGAATCTTTGTAATCACCATTATTGCTGCATCAAAAGCTGGAAACCATGGAGTGATGAAGAGACTCTCCCTTCCCCAAAACCATGGTCCTTCATTTATGACGTAGTCCATATATTTCTGATGGTCGAATTGAAACACAAAAAATCCATCTGCACATGGGCATATATCATAATTTTTAGTCCAGTTGATGGAGATCCATTGATGTAGATCTTCAGACTTGGGCCATAAGCCATTAAATCGGTAGATCATAGATCTGGCTTGGAGAACAGTGAAAATCCCACCCACTTCTATCAATTTTACTGATAGATCTTATGCTTTTTATACCTTCTCAACTATGTAAGGCCCCAGGATAGCCATATTTGGAGTTAGTGTGGCAACTTTCCCTCTCACTTCATCCTTAAAAGAACTTGGACCATTAATCGATGAAGTTTTTCCTCGTGGAATGCTTGATGTTGGGGTATTTTATTATTATTTAATAAAATGTGTATGATAATGTAACTTTTATTAAATAAATTTTTAAATTTTCAAAAATTAAAAATCCAAGCATTAGGGGTATTAAGGAGTTGGTAGTATAGATGGAGCAATAAAATTAGGTGAGACCGAGAAACGAAAACAACAAATCAATGACGGAGCTTCTGCAATTTATCAAGAGGTTCATGGAATATGTTGAATTTTTTTAGGGAAAACATTACTTTTCTTAGCAGATAGAAAAATAAACACTTTGTGAGAGATATAATCAGAACCAAAAAAGATAACTTATTCTTATATTGCCTTCATTTTTCGCTCAAAATATAAATCATACCATATGACCAGAAATAAAGTTGACAACAAATCAGTTAAAAATCAAATAAAAATATTTAAAGCTCACACACACACACATACATCAGTAACCTACCCCCTAGTAACCTCTAAATTATTAACCCATAACCCCTTAGATCCTATCCTTCTAACCCTTAACACCTTATACCCATTCCTTCTAATTAAGCCTTGAATCCCCTAACCCTTAGTCCCTAGCCCCCAAACCCTTATAACCAATAACCCCTAAGCCCCTAAATTATTAACCCATAAGCCAACTTAACCCCTTGATCCCTAACCTTAAACCCCTTAAACCATAAACGCCTACTTTACAAAAAAAGTCTACAATATAAAGACATATAATGAATAACTTACTAAGGAACGATATTCATGCCTATCTTCAAGGTGTCCAAATTCTCTATAATGGTGTTTAGTTGTTCTTATTAAAAGTCTCCTCCTGTTGTAGCCCCTACATGTAGTACAAGGGTAATAATATTTTCCATCATCCATTTTTCCTTACCAAACTTTCAATATTGATTATCTTTAAAAATCAATCACAACTTAACTATTTGTGATGCAATTTGTAATTCCAATATATATAATTATTTTTTTGTTAGATTTACACCATCCAAATATTATGTAGAGAAATTGTATAACGAACAAAAAAATTGACCTCCTCCACCGTTGGTATTCCAACATTGGTATGCTTGACCTGGTCATATGTCAGGAATCCGACACACATAGCATGCACGTCGGATATCCAGTGTTTGCGTCAGATATCCAACACATTAATGAACAAAGTAAGATATCTAATGATGGTCAGGGATTAAAAAAAATACAAAAAATCCAAATAAAATCTAACGTTACGATTGATTTTATTATTACTATTAGAGTAAAGCATTGTATTTTTCACCCATATGTAGTATTGGAGAGAGGGGATTATGCTCCATACATTCCCCGCACTCCTAAGATAAGAGACACCTAAGGAAATGTTCCCCCATTTCCCTCTTTTGGGGAAACTTAGTGAAACATAGGGGGGAACATTTTCCCAATGTGGGGAATTCATTTCCCCAAAGGGGGTTCTTGTGGGAACCCGTTGAATTTTTCCTAAAAGAAATAATTTATGAGTAAGGAAGTTTGATATTCAACCCTAATTCCCTACTAATGCTATGTAATTAATTGTAATGTCAAGAAGTGGCATTCTCCTTTATATTCCATTTTCATCCTTTTAAGTAAATTTTTAACAATACCATTAATTGATTCAAGATGTTTGAGAGTGGTTCCAACCTCATTAGATTTCATATGGATAAAGTAGAATTTTGGATCCCATTCAAAATCCAACAAAAGTAACATTTTTCAAGAATTTAGGATTGGTGGAGGATTGCAATGTTGTCATTGGATTCTATCATGTTTGAGGGTATGGAACTAGTATTCAATCAAGAGGACCAAGCCCTCTATGTACCTCAATTTTTGTGGTATCAGTTGTTAAAATCCTTTGTCATGACCCTAGAAAAAACGTATCTATCACTCAAACAAAATCTCAAATTTACATATTAATATTTTTATATCTTATTTTAATGCTTAAAGAGTGATATTGATGATAAGTATCTCAATATAAGCAATGACTTTGATGATATGTAGGTATTTGTTGTACCATGATTTTTTTGGACTATAGAGGCCATCTAGAGCCTCTTTCTTAACATATTATTTGTTCAAACATGGATTTCACTTAGTGCTATTTTTCTTATATGCACACCTACTTTATATATATAAGAAACTTTACATTGTGTGTAATTTTTTGGATTCATATGGATGCACATGAATACTTATTTATTTTTCAGTCGATCGATTTTTGGTTTGATTTTAGTTTTATGTTATTTTTCTCATTATTGTGGTCGATAGGTTCAATGAGCAGATAACATGGTTCATTACCCATTGTTAATTTTAAGTTTTAACTTTTGTTTCTTGGTTGTAGATATTTATGACTTCACATCGAGTATTTGACTCATCAATCTTTACTTTTTTGAGTTTCAATAATTTCAATTTACTATTCCAACATTGGACATTAAGATCTACTATTTTGTTTAGTACTAATCAAATGTTAGACTAATGAATAAAGAATAATGAATTTAAATTAATGTATGTTATAAAATTATGAATGATGGATTTAAATAAACGTACATTTTAAAATGGTGAATGATAAATTTGAATTAATGAATACAATATTTTTTTCCCACAATATATATATATATATATATATATATATATATATATATTGTACTTTTTATTAAGAGATAATAAAAATTACATTTTGTAGACACATTGTTGTATGTATGCATATTTATCAATCAATCACTCGATATTACCATAAATATATCAAATCAGGGTCATATACTGACTATTGTCCCCAAAATACAAAAATATCATGAAGCTCATCCAACATGAGCACATAGAGAATCCCAAAAATAATACATAAAACAATTCTAAATAGAGATCAAGATGAATAATGTCTAGAGAAAAAATAGAAGAAAGGAAAAAATTGTATATACAAATGATCATAGATTTCAACAATCATATCACAATTGCTGACTAGAAATATGTGTAGGAGATCGGCTGAAAGAAGATGTAGTTGAGGTTCCTCCATGAAATTCGGTGATCTGCCAACAATCCTTTGCCAGATTAAGAGTTTGTTTGGAGATACCATATGCACATTGATTTAATTCCATGTGTATATGTTGACATTAAAAATATGAGAACGTATTTTTTAATCTCATAACTTCATACAGAAGGGTGATAAAAGAAAATTTATGCAATATTAAGTGTCATTCAACCAGTCGATCACAAGCTTGGAGTCTCCAAAAGGTTGTAAATGAGATGCACCCTGTTCTATGGCAAAAACAAATAGGTTCCATGAAGTAAGAATTTTAGCATAGTTATTTCATCCAACCCCCATACCAACAGATACATGAAAATAGATGTTAGAAGTGAGATGAAGAATAAAATCGCCCCTTGTTGTTCCCACCCGAATCAATTGAAGCACTGTCAAAATATGCCCACAATTTAGTTCCTTGGGTTCTTTAGCCACTATTTCACACACCCTATGAACTTCTTTCTCTTATGGATAGTGACTGAGGATCACCATTACTTCAATGACTATAATCCTAGGAGAAGATATATGATCCTAGAATATAGCTCTATTGTGAGCTACCCAAATGCCCCAACATATGATTAATGGAAGGGCCTTGAAAGTGTGGGAGGACGAGAGAGAGTGCCAGTATTGCTAAGTGGATTAAATATATGGACCCATCCAAGGACTAATTTGAGATTATGCAAATCTACAAAGGTCCCAAATTACGTGGCTAAAAGAGAAATTCATGAAGAGGTGAGTGATAGACTCCCCATCATCTTGACAAAGAGCACACCATCTGGGGCCAATAGAATAACACCTTTGAAGTACATCCCATGTAGGAACCTTCCTGTTCATAATACACCACATTAGGATTTTTTCCTTCGGTGGTAATTTGGATTTCCATATAATTGGCTACCACCATAGTGTATCATTTGGATGACACTAAGATGAATTATAATTGTAACCATATTTTAGAGAATACATCCCTCTCTTGGCTCCAAACCAAATGATTTCATCATCCTTTTCTGATAGATGAACATGGCCCAATCAAAGAGCACTAACGAAATTATTCCACTAACTAGTGAAAGGATCTGGAATTCCCAAATCTGCCATAGATTTCAACCCTTGACTCCAAATAGAAGTAGATGTTAGATTAACAATGTGAGATAATTTGATATCACACAATCCTAAAGAAAGTTGATTATTGGAGAAGGAAGAATATGATCATGATGGGATCTAGGCCATGGATCCATACCCAAATGAACCCGAAGACCCGATCCAACTCTCCAAACCATGCCACTATAGATAGTTTCAAAGGTATTTACAATAGAACACCAAATTCTAGAGATGTTTAGGTGAGTTTTATCTGCACGATGAACCCAATCCTCCATCGAGAGTGGAGAAATGTATTTTTCAATAAAAAAATGTGGGCCATAGGCTTTGGGTGGTAAGAAGACGTGATCCACGTTTTGCATCAAGAGCATGTGAGGAGAAATATGTTCTTCTAGCCCAAACCAACCAAGGCCTTGGGCTTTCTTATTTTATCCCATCCCACACATGGGAGGGTGACATCATAAATTGATCCAGACCATAAAAATTTGAAATAAAACAACCTAATACACTCCAAAACACCTTTTAGAATCTAGGCAAGAGAAGACTAATAAACATAAATTGCTTCGCAAACATATTTGATAAGAACCAGGTAGCCAACTCGAGAAATTTGTATGTGACACCATATATTTATATGCTTCTCAACCTCTGTGATCATCCAATGTTAATCCATCATTCTATAAGTGTTGGTTTCAGGAGAAAACACAAATATTTAAGACCATCATCTAGATGAGAGAAATTATTTAGAAGTAGATCAATAATTTGTTGAACAATATCTTCTTCCAGATTTGAAACTAGAATAAATCATTTTTGACAGTTTTTCAACATACCTCTTGGATATCTCCATTACATAATATGAGAATATAATCGATAAAAAGAAGGTGATAAATATCCAAGGCTCGATTTACCATGCATCCGTAAAAATCCCCATTGTTTTTCACCTCTCCCAAAATCCGATTAAGGCCCTCAACAACTATAAGAAATAATAAAGGTGAGAGGGGGCGTCCATGATGAAGACCCCTTTGTACATGAAAGAAGGGAGAAGAAACACCATTAATAAGCACAACAAAAGAGACCATTTGAATGCAACTCATAACCCATGTAATGAAATCAAGACTGAAGCCCACATGTGTTAGAAGTAACCAAAGATACATCCAACTAGCCTTATCAGAGGCCTTTGATAAGTCAAGTTTCAATATAGCACCTTTGAGATTCATAGTATTCAGACTATGAAGGCCTTCTTGAGCCACCCCAATTACTTCATGAATTTGTATGCCTTAAAGAAAATCAAATTGCTCCTTGGAGATGGAGGCAAAGAGAATTGGTTTGAGACGAAGGGAAATCACTTCGTAATGACTTTGTATACTTCATTATGGAGAGACATAGGCCTAAAATCATCAAAGGAAATAAGATATTCCACTTTAGGAATCAGAGTAATGAAAGTAGAATTTAAAGAAAGGAGCATATGATGATTCAAACAAGATTCTTTAACCACATCTAATAAATCACTACCCATAATTTCATAAATACCAAGGAAAAATTCACTACCCTTGTCATCTGGGCCAGGGCTATGAAAATTTCGAAAACCAGAATCTTATTGCAGCAACTGGTATTATTTCTTCTAACTGATAAATTAATTATTCAGTTTATTGCTACAACAACATCGAAATAAATACAATTCAACCTTCACAAATAAAAATTGTGGAAATAAATAGTGTTGGAACTGAGAAAACACTGCACACACACATAAAATTAACACCATTGTTTTTGGACAAATGTCCTCGGAAAAACCCAACTTTGGGAAAATTGATGCAAAAGATGAGGGTTTTACTTTATTATGCAGTAGCGAAATCTAAGTACAATCTATGGATGCCCAACTAGCAATCCAATCAGCAAGTATCTGACATAAATAATTAGAGAGAAAAATCTCTCACCCCACTATTGGGTCGTGCAACAGGTATAAATTTACTCTTGATTACACTATCTTTTTCCTCCTTTTTATGTATATGTGCCATGATGTAACAAGGTTTTGATAGAATTTTGTTAAGAAGTGAACGAAACTTCTTTTGATGTGATTTGGCTGTCAAAACTAACTTTCATTGCTTTTTATGCAAAAATTAGCGAATGGAACAACTGTTTTTCAAACTATTGAACAACAAAGGCTAAACAAGGAGAAAGAGTGCAATCAAATCGAGAAGTGAATCAATAGGATCAACACAAGATGGAAGATTGTTTGATAATAGTATTTGGTTGCGAATTCCTCAGGATCTCCTTATCCTGAGGAATCACATTTATCTCTTTTCCTCTTTGACTATAAGAGGGGAAAACAAATAGAATAGAGGGACTTAACTTTTCGCCCTTTTACTTCAGTTGTAATGTTAATATACATAGCGTTATTCTGAAGGATACATCATGTTGTAATGACATTTAGATTTAATGAATAATATATAATTCGTGTTGTTGTTCATTCACAATATTTTGAAGTAATTAAACAGTAATCACTAGCGGCTTGGGCCCAGTCACTGGTGGATTTCACTAATGTTCCCTATTTTATAGTTTACCTTTCTTTTACTACAAGTTTAATTACTCTATTTCATAGCTTTACGATTGATTTACTTTCACTAGTGTTGAGTTTGTGTATTCATTGCGTTAATTCTTATTTTTGTCGATTGGTTTTATTTATTCATGTCGTAGATCAATTTAATTATTAGGTAAGAATCATTTCTTGTTAGTTGAAAGCCAGAGTGTTATTGGTTAGATCAAGTGTATTACTTTTATGCAGAAATTTAGATTCAGCTGAAAGAGCTTTGTTATTACTACGGTGCGCTCGATTGATGTAATTGCAATTCGAACTTCTTGATTAAGATTGAGTTTTGGTGCTTGAATAGGTTAATTTCCTTGAAGTTACAAGTTTGATAGTTATGGTTTGATCCATTTACTCTTGTATTGAAATCAATAAGTTATTTCAAAGCATTACTCTCCGTAGATATAACGATTTCCATCACTTTCACATATTGTGTACACTCTTGAAACAAAATACTTACCCAGGTTGATAATTAATGTGAAGCATTTAGGAGTTCTAAAAGACACCTTATATGTGCCCAACATTTTGGCGTTGTTTCCAGGGAGAGTGTTTCCATTTCACAGAAGGTGATGTGTGTTTTATAATTGTTTGTTGTGAAAGAATTGGGTATTAAAAACGAAAGGTAAGAACCTGCGTACGAGCAAGTAAAGTGCTTGCTCCCTTGCCCGCTTTTCAGCACAATTGCATAGGAATTGAAGTAGAAATAGATGTTTGATGTTTGTTTGTTGTGAAAGAATTGGGTATTAAAAACGGAAGGTAAGAACCTGCGTCAGAACAAGTAAAGTGCTTGCTCCGTTGCCCACTTTTCAGCAAAATTGCGTAGGAATTAAAGTAGAAATAAATGTTTGAATTTATGTGTGAATGACTAAGAAGAAAAGAGTAGAAAAAGATATTCTTCCTCCACCCAGATCTGAAAAATCTAAGGGATCGGTGCCCCTTGGACGATCAACCTTCATTGACGAAATCATCAGGAAAGCTGAGTCTCAGTCATCAGTAGGACCCCGAACCGTTTCTACAAGAAATCCTACTATAACCCTTCAGGTCGCAGGATCACCATCTGTAGCTGATGCTAAGATTCACAACAAGACTGAAGGGTCTGAACAAAGTTTTCAAAACATGGAAAACTTACAGCCTAACCCTTTACAAGAAGGGAATTCTTGCAACCTCCATGAAGGAGAGGGAGAAATAGGTAATGATGAAAAGATTAAATCATCAGAACCCAAATATCTTGAAGTAGTAGTTGAACAGATGACACCCAGTATTCCAGACCAAGGTAGCGTTGTTAAAACCATTCTAAAAGTCTCTTCTGAATCCCCTAGGAACAAATCTCCAGCTCCAGAAATCCCTGAAGAATATTGGCATATTTTTTATCAAATGGCTAATAATCAACAATAGTCTCAAAACTCTACATTATAATACCCTATTTTTGATACAAGTGTCAATGCTCCCATGAAAGTTATTCCATTACATAATATTCCTACCTTTCATGGGCTAACTTCAGAGGATCTTGATGCATTCCTTTTCGAATTCGATGTTTTATGTAGAGGGTGTAATTACACTACCGACCCCCAGAAGCTGAAGTTGTTCCCCTCTAATCTGAAAGGAGCAGCTTTGTGTTGGTTTATGGGGCTTGGTGGAGGTACCATCAATGATTGGGACCAAATTTAAACAACCTTTCTAAAAAAATACCAAGATTATTGCCGAACTAGAGAACTAAAGGATGAAATCTTTCAAATGGTAGCTAATACTAATGAGACTCTTGAAGAATATGTAGAACGTTTTCAATATAATTTACAAAGATCGCGTTATGCAATTTTGCCTCCTAAAATTCTTAAAACTACGATGATCAAAGGTATGAAAGACCAATGGGTAGAAACACTAAATTTAATGGGGAAGGGTGATATTTATCAAGAATATTATGAAAATATTATACAATTGTGCATCAGGTGTTCCAGAGGTAGTACAAGGCTGAAACCAACCAGATGAGGTGCGATCGCCAGAGACAACAAAGCCTCAGGGGGAAGCATTACACGAGTTGAAATCAACAATCTGTTGGAATATTTCAAGACTAATATCTTGGGGACCCTGATGACACAATTGGATATCATGCAAGCCAAACGAAAATAGGCCGAAGCAGAATAGAACCTGGCTATTTTCTGTCCATGTTGCAAAAAGGAACACAATCATAGAGAATGTCTATTAGATATGATACAAACATGCGCCATTTTCACTAAGGATCATGCTACGGAAAGTTGTCCATCACTTCCTAGGTTAAAAGCAGTTTTCAAGGACACAGAAGAGGAAGTGGAACCAATATATCTGTTGAACCAGTGTCGTCAATGGAAAGCACGTCCGACGGGTATGCCTACAGAACCTTCTTTGTTCTTTCCTTCCTCGCAATTTAATTCTCAGCAGTATCCAGTGGCAGCATGGTAGAACCAGGCACCTTTCTCTACCTGGCCACCTCAAGCATTTTCTATGCCATCATGGCCCAACCAATCAAATCCAAAAAATAATTAGCCAAATTCTTCTTACCCTCCACCATTCTGGCAGAACAACCCCTATTCCTCTCAATGGTCTCCTTCTACCTCACAAAATCATAACTGGAAACCAAATTGGCAACGATCCACAAACCAGCCTATGGGGACAGTTCCTTTGCCTCAACCAACTTTACTAGCACCTTACACGTTGCAGCAAAATCCTCAACCTAATATACGACCGCAACTCCCAGCTCAACCCAACCCAAATCCTAACAACAAACCAATCTAGTCAATATAAATTATTGAGATTCTAGACCTTGAAGTTGAGTTGAGAGAATGTAATGAACTTAAGTTAAGATCTAGATGCTTAATTTCTCCAGATGAGGACAAAAATCTACAACCTAAAGTTAAAGAAACGCATCCGGATAAGCCTTCAACTATAGATTACAAGCAAATAAAATAGGGAGAAGATACAATCACGCAGAAAGATCCTAAGCAAATTATAATTACTTCTCCCCTGCTCCCAGAAATATTGATAATACCTCGACCAATTGAATATCCTGACTTTGATCTTCTAGGTGAACTCAGAAATCTCTGTATAAAAATACTCCTCCAGGCCATTCAAGATATTCCAATATATGCTAAAACCATTAAATAATTGTGTGCAAAGAAGTCTTGATGCAGGGCTACCCCTGCAAACCCAGAATCTTCATAAACTGTGCATATACAAAATGCATCTTCAATGACTGCCTCAAATAACACTCAAGCTAGGCAATTTCAACATTCCCATTGCAGAAGCTATCTTTTAACTCATGGCTATCAAAACCAATCAGCCCAAAATTTAACATGTCATGTTGGAGCTTTATCACTTAACAATGATTATAAAATCTATGAAATACTCATCTTAGGATTTTAAATCAACTATTCGAAAAAAACCAATACCATTCGTTTTTACCATTCAAAGCTCCAATTATCAATGTAATACCACCACCTACAGCCATACATTCTTATACTGATCACGTTCAATCAGATTCTGTTGAATTCAATTTTGAATTGAACTCCGCTCACAATTCAAACCTCTGCCTTGAAGATCTGAATCGATTTTCAGATATTGATTCAAACAAATGTATGGATTGCATCAATTTGTATTGATTAAAATAGACAAAGTCTCTTTACACAATTTATACGCAGCAATTAGATGTTGTGAAGCACTTACGCCCCTCAATAAAGACCAGGCTTCATCGAACCTTTCACAGAGAGTTAAAAGTATGAAAATCATAATCAAAGAGTGGATTAAGGCGTTTGATTTAACACAGGTACATATTCTCTGTTGTTATACCCAACAGATATGGATCGATTTAATCGATCTCAATTGACCTCAATAAATGGATTTCAACGCATATTCATATTGACCTGTCATGTATCAACTGCAGCGCGTGATTATATTTCTTCTTCACCTTTAAATTACACCACCATGATTCCATCAACTTACAGAGGTGCTGAAACACAATATTTCATCATGGGCGATTACACTTCCTGCTCTTCGAACTCTGTACCTCCCAGAATTTTGCAGATCATACATTCGAATGACAACGTTCAGAACTTTCAGATGCGGTTAAAGGCATTCAAGACAGAAACCTTTACATGGAATATATAATTTCAAAGGAACAACATCCTCTGTCAACCAGTGTTTGACCAATTCCATATACAAGAATTCTTCTTTCATGAAATCAATTCATGGTGATCGATTTACCAATTTCACAATTATAATTTAAGCGTTGTCTCCATAAAAAAAAAAACCCAATTTCACTAACCCTATTGAAACTCTTAATGATTCTGAACCGGTTTTGTAAATATTGACAATTGAATCTCCTCCGCTTGCACACATCGATTCACCCAATGCCTTACGTTCTAATTTGAACGTTGTTCCTGTTTCAAAACAGTTAAAAAAAACGTTCCATCTCACATGTGAAACAATACTCTTCGATGCTATTCATTTCAGTCAACGTACCATACATTCGCATCCCATACCATCACTAAGTCGATCCATCATTACCAGTCCAAATTCTGGTACCTCATCACAACAGTTTAATTTGATTTCACCAAAGTGAGTGCGCCTTGACGAATTCGAAGTCGATATACAAAAATACACATTACTCAACGAATTAAACACAAAATTCTGAAAACACTTCCACATTAACAATGAAAATACTTACAACCTTTTCTTCCTGCCAAGTATTCAACGTCCATGGCCCTTACAATTTGCCAGAGGCTTACAGCCTTGGCTGTTCAAAACCTACTCTCAATCACTCTCACTATTCAAGTCTCTTTTCCTCACAAAAACCACTCATATTTATACACAAATAATGCATTTAATTCACTCCAAAAGTCTCTCCACCCAATCCTCAACTACATCTATATTTTAGGTGTGGACTCAACAAAGTCCCATACATAGTATTCCTAATCCCAAATTTGGCTCCTAATCTATTTCTCTCATATCCTTTTAATTAATACAAGAATATTTACAAAATCCTAACTTATATAATTTATCTAACAATAAAATAATAAAAATGTCACACCCCCTTTATTTACATCATTAAAATGAAAATTGGCCTTGATGCTCCTGCATCAGACTCCAAAGGTTGAAATTTAACATGATCGCCCGATCATGTGTTCGGATCTGTGTATGACTGGATCCCATATTTTGTGTTGCAACTTTCCACTTGTCATTGCTTCTCTTTGTTGTTCTTCTCCATGTTTTCCCACTTTATGCTGCATCACCCCACTGACTAGGCTTTCACAATCTTATGTTGTCTTTCTTTTGCTGCTTCTCATTTGTTTTACTGCTGCTAGCCTCTTCCGGGATACTTTCATCATCAGTGTTCTGATGCTTTCAATCTCTTGGTCCAATAAATCTCCCGACTGTTGATTTCTTGCTATCTGCTGAGCTAAGATGGCTTGCTCAGTTTTTACTCTCTCTATCTGTACTATCACTTGCTGACTTCTTGCTTCTATGCTTGTTTCTGTTCTGACTGCCACCTGATCATCCATGCCCTCTTGTCTTCTGGAATAGAAAACTTCTTCTCCCTTCATTTGACTGCTCAACTGAGTCAAATGTTCTTCAGTACCAATACCTACATTCACAAAACACTTGTGAAGATAAAAATCATAAGGCCTCAATGCCTTACTTCACATTGCCAATATTTCAGTATGTTGATCCCAATCATTCTTGAGACTATCACTTAGTCTCTCCTCAGCATCATCTTCTTCGAGAATGCCTCTGTGTTCTGGTTCATAAAAATGAACCTCTTTATTTTCATTCATCTCTGTCTTTATATTCTGAACACTTATCTTCTGTACTTCTAGTCTCTGCTCTAGAACACTTAGCTCATGCCATAAACCTATCATCTCCTTTGAGAAACATTTTGTGCAATCTTCAATACTTTCACAAGCCAAGCTCTTTGTTGTCACCATCTCATCATCTATTATCAGAACATAATTCTGATTCTCAACTCCTGCAATAAACTCAGTTATATGTCGATCACTTAATAAAAACAGTTTGTCATTATCAGCATTTATAACAAATTGATCATCATCATGTATCATCCCTGCATTCATACACAACTTGTCAGTTTGAAAACTACAAGTTTCAACTGTTGGTTCATATACCAGCTCCTCAAGCTGATCCTTTTCTTTATTCACAAAAACTTCATGTGTTGTAATAGCAAAAGCATCACTGCTTTCTTCTGCAAAGTACTTATCTCCTGAAAGATTCTTTTCCATGCTTGTGACAGCTTCACAAGATTGCGCATCCTCCTCAACACCTGTAATCACATCACAATTGTCAGCTATACAAACACAAGAGTTCACATTATCCAGCTGATCTGGATCTACCCAATAACTCAAGAAATCACCAATGATCTCCTCCTCCATTTCATCAATGGAAACCTCCTCTTCCAACTCATCTACTCTGAGTTGCATACATCTCAACTGTACATCTATCATCTACTCGAACTTCCTATGGCAATACTTCACACAATTTTCCATACCTTCACCAGCTCTTGACCAATCATCAGCTGGTCCTTCTCTTTCTTCACCAATATTTCGATTAGACTCCTCTGTCTTCATTTCCTCCTGAGATCTTGCTATCTTAGCATCGATCTGAACAGTGTTCAGATTCAAATCTTCTTGAACAAACTCTAAAGCTTGCTCATCTCCCTGTACTGTACCTACAAACATACACAACTCATTAGTTTTAGAACTACAAGACTTTCCAGTCTTGATTGCTCCCTCCAGCACTTCCCTTTGAACAAATCTGCGTGTGGAATTTTCAAATTCCAACTCTGGCTCAAGAACTCTAAGTCCTTTCTTCAATAAGGCAATCACACTTTTCCTCAACTTCACCTACAATTGTTTCCAAATCACTCTCTTTCCCTTTAGTGGAAAGATCCATTTTCTACTCTAGTTTTCCTGCTCTTGCAGCCATTCTTCCAGTACCTGCAATTGTACCTTTATTATTGCAATCTCTCTTTCTCGGACCTCATCAGTCATCTCACCTCTGTGGCATTCCTCTGAACATCTTCTCTGATCCTCCATGATCATCTTCTCCATGAGTTTCTCACTCACCATGAGTTGGTAAGTACTGGTTCACTGCCTCTGGAACCTCTTGAGCACTCCTCTTCTCTCGTTAGGCTATCTCTTCAACTCACTTCCTCTTCAGGACACTGCAACTGTCCTCCTTATCCAGCCTTCAATTGAATCTCAGGTTCACTACCATCATCTTGTATGCAACCATAAACTTTAATCATAAATTTCAAATCAGAAAATCATCCCACCTTTAAGATCTTGCACGATCTTGTCTCCATTCACTTCTGTCATCCTGCTCACTGCATTTGTGTAGTTTTCATATCAAATTTACAAATCTGATCTTCCTTTCAATCATTTATCATACATTCAAAGAAACACACTTTAGTTTTCAACAAAACCTTCTGTCTTCATTCAGAAAACAAACACCTTTTCAATTTTAACAGAGCTAAGCTCTAATACCAAAAATGACACAGGGCTACCCCTGCAAACCCAGAATCTTCATAAACTGTGCATATACAAAATGCATCTTCAATGACTGCCTCAAATAACACTCAAGCTAGGCAATTTCAACATTCCCATTGCGGAAGCTATCTTTTAACTCATGGCTATCAAAACCAATCAGCCCAAAATTTAACATGTCATGATGGAGCTTTATCACTTAACAATGATTATAAAATCTATGAAATACTCATCTTAGGATTTTAAATCAACTATTCGAAAAAAAACGAATACCATTCATTTTTACCATTCAAAGCTCCAATTATCAATGTAATACCACCACCTACAACCATACATTCTTGTACTGATCACGTTCAATCAGATTCTTTTGAATTCAATTTTGAATTGAACTCAGCTCATAATTCGAACCTCTGCCTTGAAGATCTGAATCGATTTCAGATATTGATTCAAACAAATGTATGGATTGCATTAATTTGTATTGATTAAAATAGACAGAGTCTCTTTGCACAGTTTATACACAACAATTAGATGTTGTGAAGCACTTACACCCCTCAATAAAGACCAGGGTTCATCGAACCTTTCACAGAGAGTTAAAAGTATGAAAATCATAATCAAAGAGTGGATTAAGGCATTTGATTTAACACAGGTACATATTCTCTGTTGTTATGCCCAGCAGATATGGATCGATTTAATCGATCAAATGGATTTCAACGCATATTCATACTGACCTGTCATGTATCAACTGCAGCGCGTGATTATATTTCTTCTTCACATTTAAATTACACCACCATGATTCCATCAACTTGTAGAGGTGTTGAAACACAATATTTCATCATGGGCAATTACACTTCCTGCTCTTCGAACTTTGTACCTCCTAGAATTTTGCAGATCATACATTCGAATGACAACGTTCAGAACTTTCAGATGCGGTTAAAGGCGTTCAAGACAGAAACCTTTACATGGCATATATAATTTCAAAGGAACAACATCCTCTGTCAACCAGTGTTTGACCAATTCCATATACATGAATTCTTCTTTCATGAAATCGATTCATGGTGATCGATTTACCAATTTCACAATTATAATTTAAGCGTTGTCTCCATAAAAAGAAAACCCAATTTCACTAACCCTATTGAAACTCTTAATGATTCTAAACCGGTTTTGTAAATATTGACAATTGAATCTCCTCCACTTGCACACATCGATTCACCCAATGCCTTACGTTCTAATTTGAACGATGTTCCTGTTTCAAAACAGTTAAAAAAAAAACGTTCCATCTCACATGTGAAACACAACTCTTCGATGCTATTCATTTCAGTCAACGTACCATACATTCGCATCCCATACCATCACTAAGTTGATCCATCATTACCAGTCCAAATTCTGGTACCTCATCACAACAGTTTAATTTGATTTCACCAAAGTGAGTGCGCCTTGACGAATTTGAAGTCGATATACAGAAATACACATTACTCAACGAATTAAACACAAAATTCTGAAAACACTTCCACATTAACAATGAAAATACTTACAACCTTTTCTTCCTGCCAAGTATTCAATGTTCATGGACCTTACAATTTGCCAGAGGCTTACAGCCTTGGCTGTTCAAAACCTACTCTCAATCACTCTCACTATTCAAGTCTCTTTTCCTCACAAAAATCACTCATATTTATACACAAATAATGCATTTAATTCACTCCAAAAGTATCTCCACCCAATCCTCAACTACATCTATATTTTAGGTGTGGACTCAACAAAGTCCCATACATAGTATTCCTAATCCCAAATTTGGCTCCTAATCTATTTATCTCATATCCTTTTAATTAATACAAGAATATTTACAAAATCCTCACTTATATAATTTATCTAACAATAAAATAATAAAAATGTCACACCCCCTTTATTTACATCATTAAAATGAAAATTGGCCTTGATGCTCCTGCATCAAGTCTGTGAGGAAAAAAAAATAACACCTACTCTCCATGTCGTCGGAGCTTTGTCTGATTTATTACTAGGTAAAGAGACACCTGTAAAATACAAAGACCTAGGAAATCCCATTTTCACAGTACAAATAAATGGCCGCTCTTTTCCCAATGCTTTAGTTGACTTAGGGGCAGCCATTAACATTCTTACAACAGAAACTTGTGAAGTGCTTGGTGTCATAGCCTTAGAACCAACCACTACCTTGCTGGACTAGCTGAACATTCATTCATTAGGCCAGAAGTAACATTACAAGATGTGATGATTTTTGTGGACTCTTGGGAATATCCGACAGGTTTTTTTATCATTAACCCAGAAATCAATTATATGGACATCCCTTAATACTGGGAAGGCCTTGGCTAGCAACATTTGATGCTTATATAGGTTTCC